>JAJGRW010004713.1:0-19074 GCA_025461045.1 Carex parvula | reverse complement strand
AATGTTTTTACATAACAAGAAAGATGATGATGTTTTTAAGGAACCGTGTCACAATGGCACTCGTTTAGTATCCCCAATCAATTTTATTCACAAAGGAACAATATCTTTAATATGGTTCCTTCATATAGAAAACAAAATAAGATATACGATTTCTTAAGGAGGACAACACAAACTATATACCCAATTGTGCAGTGTTGTAGCATGCTGAGAAACTAGACCAGATATGTGGTTTCTAAACGAATTCTCAAAAGAAGCATATTTGGTGTGATTCATTCTATACCATAAAAAAATATGCCATCTTTCTAGTTAGTAGAAAATATTATTTATTTTCTAAAAGTAAAAGAAACGGGGGGCGTGGGATTGGGCGTAGAACCGTCATTTTTATAATATCCAGAGTTAATTACAAATTAATATATATACTCACGTTAGCTGAGTTTTTCTAAAAAGCCCAAACCGGCCATTTAATAGCCGGTTTGGACATTTATATATATGTGTGTGGAGAGTGAGGTGTTTTTCTCAAAATTAATTATATTAAATTTCACAATATCTCTCCTCACTTTATCTCTTTCTCCTAAATTTCTCCTTCTCTTTTCAGATTTGCAAGTCTCTCTAATTTTTTTTTTTTAAATTTAGTGCAAAATGGTTGCAAAATGTTAAAATTTGTTAGTAATGTACTAAAATTAGTATAATTTAGTTGTAATTAGTGTTAATTCCTTTTAGTTAGTTTTAATTATTTAATTTTAGGATGCCGGGCACGGGGGGCAACTCATCAACATGCTGCGAGACACCGCAGAGAAATCAACTCGCCAACAGAGATAACAGGGGACAACCACCTCAGCGATGGTCCCCGTGGTCGTCGCTGCTGAGACCCGTTTTTTATAGTAGTTTTAATTAGATTATTTGTTGTATTTACATTTGGTATACTATGTTGGTTATTTTATGTTTGGATTATCTTTGATTATTTTTTATGTGCTACTTTATGGTGTTTTATCGTAGTATTTATATTTTTTTTAAATCTTTTCTGTCACTAAATATACTAAAATAAACTAAATTATGCTAAATTATATTAAAATAAACTAAATTATGCTAAATTATACTAAAATAAAATAAATTATGCTAAATTATACTCAAATAAATTGGGAGAGTTCGAATAGATAAACAACAAACAAAAATAACAACATGCATCTATAACATAAAATCTAAACAGAAAATACTAAAATAACATAAAATACATACCACATATTCTCATATAGCAAACACTATGGCTTAGGAGTAGTGGAACTTTCTCCCGTCGTCTTCGAAGGCCTACAGTAGCACGCAATACACTCCCACGTTTGAAAACGATAATTGTTTACCATATCAACATTCTTGTCGATACATTTGGGGTGAACTCCTACGCCAAAGAGATGACAAAAGAACATTTCCTCAATGTCTCCCTTGACCTGACATGGCGGGCACAATTGCCATTAAGGGTGGAGGGTCGATATCGCCAAAGTTATAGTAAAGAACGCTTCTAATAGTCGGATCATCTGTGGTAGCATATTCTTCAACATCTTTGGGTGGAAACCCTAAATGAGATAAGTGTCTTTTTAAGCGGGCTTCACCCGTTCAAAAATTGTTAGCGAGGGATATGCAAGCATTGCGTGCGGTTTCACTTCCTCCTTTTTGAAGTTCGGATTTGGGTGCCATAGGACTAGACAATTTATATTAATTCTAAATATTTCTAAAAATAAAAAAAATAAAAAAAAGAAGAAGGGAAAAATAACAAATTTACAGAAAATCGCCTCAAATATCGCCATTTTTCGCCTCAGAAATTGTCTTCTCTTTCTCTCTTTCTCTTCCTCTTTTCTATTATGTGGGTTTGAGTGAGTCGCGAGAGGTAGGAGAGAAAAATATGGATATTTATCGGGTCTGAAATAACAAAAAAAAAAAGTTCTGACCGGCTATTAAATAGCTGATTTGGACATTTTTAAAAATATCTAGCTAAGATGGGCATTATTGTTATTTTATAATTAACTTTGGATATTAATAAAATGGCGGGGGAGAATAAAGAAGGGTTATTTGACTTTTGTTATTGAATCCTTTCTGTCGGTAACAACTACAAAATGTTCCTCGCTTTCTCCACCCAGGAAATGAGGGGCATATTTCATACCAGTGTTTATTTTCAAAAAAGATACGAAAAAAAAGGTCCACAATAAATCGGGCCATTGTTTGACTCTTTTTGCAAATGCTTCTGTCCCTAACAACTCAGAAAGCAACGCCTTGATCAGGCAATAAAATATCTATCTATCATGCTCAGGGGCGAATCTACGTACAATGAATGGGGGTCAATTGATCTCTATTCATTTTGAATTTTTTTTTATTTATATCTTATTTTAATATAGTTTAAAGTAAAATATTATAGATAGTGTGAAATTGACCCCATTCGTAGTAGAAAAATTTTATAAACTTGACGCCATTCACGTTTGACTCTCATAGTCTGAAAGTCTGGCTCCGCCCCTGATCATGCTTGTGTTTGTTTTTAATTTTTATTAATCACCTCCACCTGAGATAGCGCAATTTTATCACCTGAGGTAACAGAAATTAAAGAAAACATGTGTATTCCACCTCAGACCGGATTCATCCAGATTCTAATCGGACGGTCTGAATCTAAACTCAAATATTATTTTAGCTCAGAGGATGCGTACTCAAAATGGCAAGTCTGGTCTTTAGTGATTTTTAATTGTTGGTCTTTTCTTTTTGTTTCTCCCTTAATTTGATTCTTGTGTTCTGGAATGTGTATTATATATTGATTTTGTAATAGAACTGACTGCTGTAACACTGCTTATTTAGAAAAAAAATAAAATAAGAACATTTTGCTTCGAATTCGAATTTTATGCATACAGTTAGCTGAATTTTTTACTTTCAGCATTTTAAGATATCTAATTTTGATCGGATCCAATTAAAACAAAACATATCTGGCGGTGTGCATTATTACTCATTAATGGACCGAGCCAGGCCCAATCCGAATGGTTAATTTCGACCCAAGCCAGAAATGAGCTGGCTTGTTTTCAGCTCGTTCCAGGAATGAGCGAAATTTTTTACGAGCTGATCTCGAACAAGCCATGAGCTACTACGAGTTTCTTTTGCCAACCCTAGATATATTACTTGCAACAATGCCGAACGGCATTCCCATAAAAAACACACACAAAACACAAAAAAGACGATACATAGAGAATTGTATTCAATTCATGCTAATGCAAATATGTTAGATCAACTTGTATAGTAATGTGACACAATTTGATGGGAAGTATTAGGCAGCAAGATACACCGATAAAGCATAATAAAGGCTAAGGCAATGAAAAATTGGAACAGAATGAATGAATGATCCATTACATGCTACGTCAGGTGAGACATATTTTCCTATACACATCAACAAAGACGATACTTAAATAGGTATATGATACTTAATAGCTATTTCTATGTTTTTTAACACCCCAAAATGTACAAGTATCACTGAACCAATTCTTCAAGTGTTGAGCTGGTACTTCATTTCATCTGACACTGACAGCTATTAGGGACTGTGAACGAAAGCAGACATTAGATAAATATAAATATATGACAATAAATGCATTTTCATTTAAGCGGAGCACAATGCAATTTGCATAAGATGCATTTGTTATTTTTCATCCAAAAGTCAATGATGTTAAGTCAAATTTAATGGTATTTCCCAAAGAAGTTGTCTCTGTCATTTGTCTTAATAGGTTTCGGGTGGTGGGGACACATTACCGCTGCTTTTTTTTTTTTTAAATTTCATTAATTTATCCAGTTGTGTATATATATATAGAGGAGGGTTCAAATGCACCATTATTTTTGTGCTCCATATGCTCCACATCATTTATCTCTATTTTCAAAGTCCGAACAGTTGATCTAAACCGTTCAACATGATCTTCATAATAAATATGTTTGGAGACCAAATTTTATATTTTTTAGAATTTTTTTACTATTTTTTTAGATAGATACAAAATCACTATTTAAGGAGATTCTGGACCATCCGATAAAGTGATATTGTACCTATCTAAAAAAATAGTAAAAAAATTCTAAAAAATATAAAATTTGGTCTCCAAACATATTTTATTATGAAGGTTATGTTGAACGGTTCAGATCGACTGTTTGGACTTTGAAAATAAAATAAAGAATGTGGAGCATATTGGAGCACAAAAATTATGGTGCATTTGAACCCTCCTCACACACACACACACACACATATATATTTTTGACATTGGAGATGGAGCCTATACCATGTTAAGAAGCTTGAGAGCAGCAGAGCGTGTGAACTTGCGCGAAAAGAGGAAGCAAGGCGCAGGTCTACCTTTGCTGGTGCACCATTCCCTCCTGTGCTCCGTTTCATAGTTTATATTATCTATTCCCTGAATATAATATTACATAAGTGAACCAAATCAAAGAATTAGCTTCTAAACTTTTAAGAGTATATATAGACACTAAGACACATTCACAAAATGAAGGGGTAACCTTGATAGATTGGATGAGGGAAGGGGTGGCCTCATTGAGGCGGTAAGTGACGGGATGCCACCCGCGCCTCTCCTTGTCTTTTGATGAAGACATGTCCCAAGAAGAATGCGTCAATGGCCTCCTGTTTATCTCTCCTTCTAGTCCCAGTTGCTTTTTTTTTTTTTCAAAAACAAAATTAAATATAATAAAAATCCAAACAAACTTCTACTGTATAATTATATAATAAAGAGAAAAGTGACAGAGAGAGAAGGCTCTCACCGCAATCAGAGTTTGAACATAATGCTCATCTGGAATGCAGTTGTGCTCTTTCCATGGATGTACTGGCTGCCCGTAGCAGACAACAAAAAAGAAACAATTTAATCCTTGAAACAGTGAAAGACTTAAAATTCATATTGAGTGACACTATGGTACTTTGCAAAGCGCACACCAATCCGTACTATGGATCCATATCTTCGTTTCCAAAATCCAGTTAATCGATCTGAACCGTTCAATATGATCTTCATATAAAAATGTACTTGGGGATCAAATTTTACATTTTTTTGAATTTATTTACTATTTTTTAAAATGAGTAGAAAATCACCTAAATTAAAAGTTCTGGACCATTCAAAAGTAGTGATTTTCAACCTACCTAAAAAAAAGGTAAAAAATTGCAAAAAAAAGTTAAATTTGGTCTCCAACTACATTCATAATAGAGATCATGGTGAGTGGTTCAGATCAACTATTTGAACTTCGAAAAATAGATATGAATCTCTAGTACGGGTCGATCCGTGCTTTGCAAAGTACCATAGCCTCACTCATTCATTTCCAATATGATGTTGATTGATTGAGTCATAAAGGAAACATTGCTTAAACAAGTAACAACAAATCTGATCCCCACTTTATAAATTTAAAGTGATAGCTCACATTGTGAACTGCTAGCTAAAATACATGGAAATATTCTTTTATGTTTTGCAAATTTTAAATTGGAGAAGTACAAAGTTACGAGAGAAGAGATAAGGTGTAAGATTAACGATAGTTGCAACTTACAAAAGGCTGGTCGCGCCAAAACTCAGGTAGCGATTTTCGCTGCAAAATTTACAATAAAAAAGTTGTTTCGAGTAAATAAATTGCTCCAGAATAATAATAATAAGGTGAGTTAAAAAAAAATTAATAAGATACCCTGCAATGCATTTGAAATTGCGGGAAAACTGTGTGATCATTGGCCACCGCCTCAGCATGCTTTCTTATTAGCACAGCCCACTGCTCCAAAAATAACAAATAAAAATCAAATTTGTTAACCGGTTGTTTATTTACTTTTTCTTTCTTCCTTTAATTGGTTTTATTTAACTTATTGACCTCAAGTGTAGAAAAAGGAGTATGTCAAGTGCCAACCATGCAGGGGCGGATTCATGCAGTGAGTACGGGTGTTTGAAAATATACAGTTTTGTCCTTCATATTATATAATATTTATAAGCATTTATAACTTTTAACCCCCCTTATAAAACAAAATTACACTATATCAGTGTCAGTATTAATGAAGAGGTGGGGACTGACAAGGAGTCTATGTTGCCTGGGTTCCAGTTGTTAAAGAAGAGATGCAAGAGAGCGGAATACAACGCCAGGCTAAATGAGGGAGTGATTTGTGGGTCCTACAAAGTCAGAGCAGATCTAAGCACTAGCGACCTGCTGAGAAGCAGTGGAGAAGAAATTACCAGTGGGCCCTGCGATGGTGTTTGTGAGGAGTATGGAGGTTGAAAGTACTTGAAAGGAAAGGAAGAGACAGTTTTAAAATCTATCGCAAGGACTTCAAACAATGAATCCAAACCGTTGAAATTGATTTACTTCACGAGTGATGTGTTTACATGTCAAATTTATAATTTTCTGACTTATTTGTATAAAATCAAGCGGTAAAAAAAAGAAGGTTTATAAATTAAAATCGTTCATTTTTCATCATTTTTTTACCTCTTGACTTTATATTAAATTAAGTCGAAAATTTATGAATTTGACATGTAAACGCATTACTTGCAAGTAGATCGGGTTTTAACGGTTTGGATTCATCGTTTGAAGTCAATCCTATAGATTTTGAAGTTAGGCTCACAGAGGACTTGGTGAGCTTAAGAACATCCTAGTACTCTGGTGTTTTACCTTAATTTTGTTCTTAATTGTGTCATTAAGCTCGAGTATTAAGCTTGTAAACACAGTAACAATTAGTCAAATAGTTTTGATGTCGAATTGAGCTATTAAGCATTTTATAGGCGATTGCAACCCTTTTCATTTATCATCAAATTACTTCTTATTTCTTTTTAATTAAACCAAATTGAATTCAAATAAAAAAGGTTCATGACAGAGTACCTGAGAGCCTTTTCTCCAATCCTGAGCTGCAATCACAGGGTTCATTTTAGGATTATACCGACCCTCCTTTGTATCTGCAAAGCTGATTTTGGTATTATTATCACCATTATTGCCATAACAAAAAAATATTATTTTTAAATTGAGGCATGCTATGCTCTTACGATGCATGTAAATGCTTGTAGTTTTTAACTTTTTATCAAAGGACATTTAATATCAATCTATGAAAGTTTTCTCACTATTTTCTCCTTCACTATACCAAATGAATGTACTTCTCTCAGTATCAATAAAAAATAAAGAACTGAAAATACCTGTCTACGAAACTACGTGTGCTGGACATGATGTAGTCATACGTGTAGTTGAAATTGTACAGAGGTATGCAACTGTCCGGAATAATAGAGAGGAAAACAATACAAGGGGTTAAAACTTAAAAGAGAAAATGTAGCCATTATAAAAATAAAATGCTTATTGGTATGAGTTGGCGAATGAAGTAAAGAGGTGGTATGAGTTGGCGAATGAAGTAAAGAGGAGGGAGATAACCTGTCAGAGAGAAAAACAAATCTATCGTTGTAAGGATCGAGGAGTGCGTTTCTGAGCAAAATGCGCTCAGCTTTTAGCATGCTTGCTTCTCCCCAATCCACCTGAATAGATCAATTTAATTAAACAAGTATCTCTAATCAGCAAAAAAAAACTTAATTAAGGTCACCAAAGCCCAATTTGTGGGCAGTAAAATAAGAAAAATCTGCTTTTAATAGCTTATTTTTATATGTGAGATCAAATACAACATCTGGAATAAAACAGGAGCAGTACACAAAATTGAAGTGAACTGAGAATAAAGAAGAGGAAGGGGGAGGGAGATGACCTGGGTACTGTTGTTGACTTGGCGGTTGAAGAAGAAAGGAGAACGAGTGGTGACCTTACTTAGCACAAAGCCAGGCCTCGAGTGCACCAGAATCGAAAACCTCCCCTCTTTTTCTTCCTAAATAATTTTTTTGAAAATAATTGAACCTCAATCTTTGTGTGTGACAAACCAAAAAATGGCTGTTTATGCATATGTGTTTTACTGTTTTGTCAAACTTGTAATAAAATGGGAAAGAATGTTAACAGGTAGATATCAGGCTTGTATGTAATTTAGTACCAATTTGAGAAATGGTACCAGTAGGGCTTATGTGTGCCCAGTAGTAGGGAGTTGATACTGGTACCTGGGAATAGGTACCAGTGAGGTGGAACAGGTAACTGTTGCTACTTTTTTTTTTTAAATATATATATATATATATATATATATTGAACCTTAATCTAAGAAATTGGAAAATGTGGGAGAGGTAGGGAAGGGAAAAAAAAGAAAACAAAAAGATACCTCAAAGAATGCATGCCAAATCATGTCTAGTGGAAGCCTATTCCTTGCGATGAACAGGAAAGCAATCTTATTCTTAGTTTGTGCCTCATCCTCAGTCTCTGCCACTGGGGACTCACTTTCTGACAGAGAATGGAGATACATACTACCCGTAAACACCAAGATGAGGAGCAACCACGCCATTCTGATTAATCTCTTGCGCTTTGCAACCCCAAACCCCTTTCTCTTCATTTTACCTCTATGGAATTATACCACAACTTGAGACTTGTTAAATCTATTAATGAAAAACTGAAGTATGTCAGGTGTAAGCTTGTAACAAGTCAAGAAGCCAGCTGAGACTTGAACAGTTGATAACTAGATACCAGACTGGTACAGTTGAAGATAGTAATTGACTGTTCTATTAAGGAAGCTGGTGTGCGTGCTGAAGTCAATGCATTCCAAAATTGGTTTCTATTTCTGCGGGCAGGGGGAAGGGAGGGAAGAAAACTAGATAGACTGAATCTTTGTAAGTTATTAACAATTTTCAGTTTAAAATGAAACCAGCAGTAAATGCCTTATTTCAAAAAAAAAGAAAAAGCATGTGACAGAAAAAAAATCTCGATCATCTGAGATTATTTTAATTTCCTTTTTTTTTCAAGCATATTAACATTCTAACAGCATTTGATAATAAACTAGAACTGGCAAATGGCAACACTGAACTTAGCAAGGTGGAACTATAACTCCCAAGAAGAAACTTCACAATTACATCAGTTTAATTGCAACATTACAGAGACAAGAAATGAGATAATGGCATGGTTTGTTTGAGAAATAAGATTACCTAAATTCAGGAGCTTCTACCATAACCAGCACTAGCAGTAGCCCCTTGTTGCTTTGCTAACATGGTTTGGAAAATCTATCGCCAACCCCAGATCTGATCGAGCTACACTTGAACTGGGGCAAGGTCTGATTTTTTCAGATTTGTTTTTTTTTTTCTTTATGGATTCGGTTCTTCAAAGGCAAAGAAAGGTGGATGTGATTGCTGATCGGTAGAGAGATCTACAGATAGCGACATGTTTCGTTAATTATTATTATTAAAGAAATGGAGAAGATGAATCTGTTTGGTGGGGCACCATGGTTAATTAAGTAGGTTGGTGAAGTGATGAGAAAAATAATTGGGCTCTCTGACGAATTCGCATTGAGATTTGCGAGATTCACGGAGTGGTTAAAATCAGTGGATATTTAAATTCACTTGCACGAATCTCAATGCAAATTGAACGGCTTAGAATAACTATTGGAAGGAATTTTGATCCTATGCCCGTTGGAAACCTCCGGCTCTCATAGTAAAAACATTACAGATGAAAGAATTAGCCAATGCTAATTGTGTAGAATAAACATACGTAATTTGAGAAGTTGTTATATTTGTTAATCTAATTTTAATACATTCATGTTAGGTATTTTTTCATTTGTTTCTTTTATTCATTACTTATAAATTTTAAAAATAATTGAAGAAAAATATTAGGTTATTGCATGATTTAAATGATAAACTTCTTAAAAATCATAATAATTTGATAAGGCAGTGGCATGACACTGGTGAGAGATCTCCCCTCCGATGGTATTTGAGTTCACACTTCACCATTAAAAGGTTCACAAGTCACCGCTCACGAGATAGATCTCTTTTGCAATTTACACAACTGCGGTGGGAAAAGATAAAAGGATTAATTGTCATATCAATCAAATTTCTACATTTTTATTTTTTTATTTTTTTATCAATATTTTAAAATTGATCGTTTTGCATCAAAATTTAAAATTATTTTATTTGTTTTCGTCATTCAATTTGGATTAATTTTCAATTGATAATAAGAAATAGCCAAATCATGGTTAAATGAAAATTATATTGAATGTCTGCCGAAATAGAAGGAATGGTACAATAATTTTAGCTCTTTTTTTATCTCGAAAGCGAAGGTGCAATGGAAAAAATGGAAAATTTACTTATCAATAATACTTCAGTGATGAATTACAACTAACTATAATTGATATCGTTGTATTTAAATGGGAAGAAGAGAAATGAGATTTTTTTTAATTTTGATGGAACAAATAATTTGAAGTTTTATTGAAAAAACTTCTAGAACTTTTAGTGGACCTCAACAAAAATTTACAGAAAAATCCGGATAAAAATATTGACAGAGAGAATTTTTTATTCTGCAGCGCACGAGCCATCTGCAACACTATTCTGGCTCTATTGTTCATGCGGTGCATAAAGTAAAAGCTACTCTGTCAATATATTTACCCAAATCCGTTTCTCAGGGGACGCTTTCCAAATACGCTTAGTTTATCAGTAATGCGTAGTTACTACTAATTAATTACATACCCTTACAAGGCCACGACAGTATAAAAAGTATAGACAAAGAGGAATGTGTATTTTAATAAACATGTTAACTAGATTGAGCTAAACCGCTGTGTTGTTGTACCTTCATCTTAGGTCATTCCACGTGCTATGTCGTGGTCTGATTGGCAATTTGGCATTAAAACAAGGAGGAGGGTTCCAATGCCTCCATTTTTCATGCCTCCACCATGCCTCCATTTTTAAAACTTTAATAACTCAAAATTTAAAACTTAAAAGTCAAAATAAAACCGTTGGATATGATCTACATCAGTTTATCTATGTGCTCATAAAAAATTATCACATTTTGATTTTGTTTTTATGTGAATCAATAAGTTGAAAAATCAACGTCTAGAAATTATCTACATTAGTACGTTTTTTACAAGCTCTTGATGAAAACCAAAACAAAATTGAAATGTCATAATTTTTTACACGTGCATAGATAAAATGATATAGATCATATCCAACGGTTTTATTTTGACTTTTAAGTTTTAAATTTTGAGTTATTAAAGTTTTAAAAAATGGAGGCATGGTGGAGGCATGAAAAATTGAGGCATTTGAACCCTCCTCCTTGTTTTAATGCCAAATTGCCAATCAGACCACGACATAGCACGTGGAATGACCTAAGATGAAGGTACAACAACACAGCGGTTTAGCTCAATCTAGTTAACATGTTTATTAAAATACACATTCCTCTTTGTCTATACTTTTATACTGTCGTGGCCTTGTAAGGGTATGTAATTAATTAGTAGTAACTACGCATTACTGATAAACTAAGCGTATTTGGAAAGCGTCCCCTGAGAAACGGATTTGGGTAAAATATTGACAGAGTAGCTTTTACTTTATGCACCGCCATGAACAATAGAGCCAGAATAGTGTTGCAGATGGCTCGTGCGCTGCAGAATAAAAAATTCCTCTGTCATATTTTATCCGGATTTTCTGTAATTTTTGTTGAGGTCCACTAAAGTTCTAGAAGTTTTTCAATAAAACTTCAAATTATTTGTCCATCAAAATTAAAAAAATTTCACATTTCTCTTCTTCCATTTAATTACAATGATATCAATTATAGTTAGTTTAATTCATCACTGAAGTATTATTGATAAGTAATTTCCATTTTCCCATTGCACCTTCGCTTTCGAGATAAAAAAAGAGCTAAAATTATTGTACCCATTCCTTCTATTTCGGCAGACATTCAATATAATTTTCATTTAACCATGATTTGGCTATTTCTTATTATCAATTGAAAATTAATCCAATTGAATGACGAAAACAAATAAATAATTTTAAATTTTGATGCAAAACGATCAATTTTAAAATATTGATAAAAAAATAAAAAATAAAAATGTAGAAATTTGATTGATATGACAATTAATCCTTTTATCTTTTCCCACCGCAGTTGTGTAAATTGCAAAAGAGATCTATCTCGTGAGCGGTGACTTGTGAACCTTTTAATGGTGAAGTGTGAACTCAAATACCATCGGAGGTGAGATCTCTCACCAGTGTCATGCCACTGCTATATCAAATTATTATGATTTTTTTAGAAGTTTATCATTTAAATCAAGCAATAATCTAATATTTTTCTTTAATTATTTTTTAAATTTATAAGTAATTAATAAAAGAAACAAATGAAAAAAACTAACATGAATGTATTAAAATTAGATTAACAAATATAACAACTTCTCAAATTACGTATGTTTATTCTACACAATTAGCATTGGCTAATTCTTTCATCTGTAATGTTTTTACTATGAGAGCCGGAGGTTTCCAATGGGCATAGGATCAAAATTCCTTCCAATAGTTATTCTAAGCCGTTCAATTTGCATTGAGATTCGTGCAAGTGAATTTAAATATCCACTGATTTTAACCACTCCGTGAATCTCGCAAATCTCAATGCGAAGTCGTCAGAGCCCAATTATTTTTCTCATCACTTCACCAACCTACTTAATTAACCATGGTGCCCCACCAAACAGATTCATCTTCTCCATTTCTTTAATAATAATAATTAACGAAACATGTCGCTATCTGTAGATCTCTCTACCGATCACGCACATCACATCCACCTTTCTTTGCCTTTGAAGAACCGAATCCATAAAGAAAAAAAAAACAAATCTGAAAAAATCAGACCTTGCCCCAGTTCAAGTGTAGCTCGATCAGATCTGGGGTTGGCGATAGATTTTCCAAACCATGTTAGCAAAGCAACAATGGGCTACTGCTGCTAGTGCTGGTTATGGTAGAAGCTCCTGAATTTAGGTAATCTTATTTCTCAAACAAACCATGCCATTATCTCATTTCTTGTCTCTGTAATGTTGCAATTAACCTAATGTAATTGTGAAGTTCTTCTTGGGAGTTATAGTTCCACCTGCTAAGTTCGTGTGCCATTTGCCAGTTCTAGTTTATTATCAAATGCTGTTAGAATGTTAATATGCTTGAAAAAAAAAGGAAATTAAACTAATCTCAGATGATCGAGATTTTTTTTTCTGTCACATGCTTTTTCTTTTTTTTTGGAAATAAGGCCATTTTACTGCTGGTTTCATTTAAACTGAAAATTGTTAATAACTACAAGATTCAGTCTATCTAGTTTTCTTCCCTCCCTTCCCCCTGCCTGCAAAAATAGAAACCAATTTTTGGAATGCATTGACCTCAGCACACACACCGCTTCCTTAATAGAACAGTTAATTACTATCTTCAACTGCACCAGTCTGGTATCTAGTTATCAATGTTCCACTCTCAGCTGGCTTCTTGATTGTTACAAGCTTACACTGACATACTTAGTTTTTCATAATAGATTTAACAAGTCTCAAGTTGTGGTATAATTCCATAGAGGTAAAATGAAGAGAAGGGGTTTTGGGGTTGCAAAGCGCAAGAGATTAATCAGAATGGCGTGGTTGCTCCTCATCTTGGTGTTTACGGGTAGTATGTATCTCCATTCTCTGTCAGAAGTGAGTCCCCAGTGGCAGAAGGACTGAGGCTGAGGCACAAACTAAGAATAAGATTGCTTTCCTGTTCATCGCAAGGAATAGGCTTCCACTAGACATGATTGGCAGGCATTCTTGAGGTATCTTTTTGTTTTCTTTTTTTTCCCTTCCCTACCTCTCCCACATTTTCAATTTCTTAGATAAGGTTCAATATATATATTATTTTAAAAAAAAAGTAGCAACAGTTACCTGATCCACCTCACTGGTACCTACTTCCCAGGTACCAGGATTCAACCCCTACTACTGGGCACACATAAGCCCTACTGGTACCATTTCTCAAATTGTACTAAATTACATACAAGCCTGATATCTACCTGTTAACATTCGTTCCCATTTATTACACGTTTGACAAAACAGTAAAACCACATATGCATAAACAGCCCTTTTTTGGTTGTCACACAAAAAGATTGAGGTTCAATTATTTTCAAAAAAATTATTTAGGAAGAAAAAGAGGGGAGGTTTTCGATTCTGGTGCACTCGAGGCCTGGCTTTGTGCTAAATAAGGTCACCACTCGTTCTCCTTTCTTCTTCAACCGCCAAGTCAACACAGTACCCAGGTCATCTCCCTCCCCCTTCCTCTTCTTTATTCTCAGTTCACTTCAATTTTGTGTACTGCTCCTGTTTTTATTCCAGATGTTGTATTTGATCTCACATATAAAAATAAGCTATTAAAAGCAGATTTTTCTTATTTTACTGCCCACAATTGGGCTTTGGTGACCTTAATTAAGTTTTTTTTTGCTGATTAGAGATACTTGTTTAATTAAATTGATCTATTCAGGTGGATTGGGGAGAAGCAAGAATGCTAAAAGCTGAGCGCATTTTGCTCAGAAACGCACTCCTCGATCCTTACAACGATAGATTTGTTTTTCTCTCTGACAGGTTATCTCCCTCCTCTTTACTTCATTCGCCAACTCATACCACCTCTTTACTTCATTCGCCAACTCATACCAATAAGCATTTTATTTTTATAATGGCTACATTTTCTCTTTTAAGTTTTAAACCCCTTGTATTGTTTTCCTCTCTATATTCTGGACAGTTGCATACCTGTACAATTTCAACTACAAGTATGACTACATCATGTCCAGCACCGTAGTTCGTAGACAGAGTATTTTTCAGTTCTTTATTTTTTATTGATACTGAGAGAAGTACATTCATTTGGTATAGTGAAGGAGAAAATAGTAGAGGAAAACTTTCATAGATTGATATTAAATGTCCTTTGATAAAAAGTTAAAACTACAAGCATTTACATGCATGTAAGCAGCATAGCATGCCTCAATTTAAAAATAATATTTTTTGTTATGGCAATAATGGTGATAATAATAACAAAATCAGCTTTGCAGATACAAAGGAGGGTCGGTATAATCCTAAAATGAACCCTGTGATTGCGCTCAGGATTGGAGGAAACGGCTCTCAGGTACTCTGTCATGAACCTTTTTTATTGAATTCAATTTGGTTTAATTAAAAAGAAATAAGAAGTAATTTGATGATAATGAAAAGGGTTGCAATCGCCTATAAAATGCTTAATAGCTCAATTCGCATCAAAACTATTTGACTAATTGTTACTGTGTTTACAAGCTTAATACTCGAGCTTAATGACACAATTAAGAACAAAATTAAGGTAAAACGACAGAGTACTAGGATGTTCTTAAGCTCACCAAGTCCTCTGTGAGCTTAACTTCAAAATCTATAGGATTGACTTCAAACGATGAATCCAAACCGTTAAAACCCGATCTACTTGCAAGTAATGCGTTTACATGTCAAATTCATAAATTTTCGACTTAATTTAATATAAAGTCAAGAGGTAAAAAAATGATGAAAAATGAACGATTTTAATTTATAAACCTTCTTTTTTTTACCGCTTGATTTTATACAAATAAGTCAGAAAATTATAAATTTGACATGTAAACACATCACTCGTGAAGTAAATCAATTTCAACGGTTTGGATTCATTGTTTGAAGTCCTTGCGATAGATTTTAAAACTGTCTCTTCCTTTCCTTTCAAGTACTTTCAACCTCCATACTCCTCACAAACACCATCGCAGGGGCCCACTGCTAATTTCTTCTCGTCCACTGGCTTCTCCGCAGGGGTCGCTAGGTGCGTAGATCTGCTCTGACTTTGGAGGACCCACAAATCACTCCCTCATTTAGCACTTGCGTTGTGTATTCCGCCTCTTGCCGCTCTTCTGTAACAACTGGAACCCAGGCAACATAGACTCCTTGTCAGTCCCCACCTCTTCATTAATACTGACACTGATATAGTGTAATTTTGTTTTATAAGGGGGGTTAAAAGTTATAAATGCTTATAAATATTATAATATGAAGGACAAAACTGTATATTTTCAAACACCCGTACTCACTGCATGAATCCGCCCCTGCATGGTTGGCACCTGACATACTCCTTTTTCTACACCTGAGGTCAATAAGTTAAATAAAACCAATTAAAGGAAGAAAGAAAAAGTAAATAAACAACCGGTTAACAAATTTGATTTTTTTTGTTATTTTTGGAGCAGTGGGCTGTGCTAATAAGAAAGCATGCTGAGGCGGTGGCCAATGATCACACAGTTTTCCCGCAATTTCAAATGCATTGCAGGGTATCTTATTAATTTTTTTTAACTCACCTTATTATTATTATTCTGGAGCAATTTATTTACTCGAAACAACTTTTTTATTGTAAATTTTGCAGCGAAAATCGCTACCTGAGTTTTGGCGCGACCAGCCTTTTGTAAGTTGCAACTATCGTTAATCTTACACCTTATCTCTTCTCTCGTAACTTTGTACTTCTCCAATTTAAAATTTGCAAAACATAAAAGAATATTTCCATGTATTTTAGCTAGCAGTTCACAATGTGAGCTATCACTTTAAATTTATAAAGTGGGGATCAGATTTGTTGTTACTTGTTTAAGCAATGTTTCCTTTATGACTCAATCAATCAACATCATATTGGAAATGAATGAGTGAGGCTATGGTACTTTGCAAAGCACGGATCGACCCGTACTAGAGATTCATATCTATTTTTCGAAGTTCAAATAGTGATCTGAACCACTCACCATGATCTCTATTATGAATGTAGTTGGAGACCAAATTTAACTTTTTTTGCAATTTTTTACCTTTTTTTTAGGTAGGTTGAAAATCACTACTTTTGAATGGTCCAGAACTTTTAATTTAGGTGATTTTCTACTCATTTTAAAAAAAGTAAATAAATTCAAAAAAATGTAAAATTTGATCCCAAGTACATTTTTATATGAAGATCATATTGAATGGTTCAGATCGATTAATTGGATTTTGGAAACGAAGATATGGATCCATAGTACGGATTGGTGTGCGCTTTGCAAAGTACCATAGTGTCACTCAATATGAATTTTAAGTCTTTCACTGTTTCAAGGATTAAATTGTTTCTTTTTGTTGTCTGCTACGGGCAGCCAGTACATCCATGGAAAGCACAACTGCATTCCAGATGAGCATTATGTTCAAACTCTGATTGCGGTGAGAGCCTTCTCTCTCTGTCACTTTTCTCTTTATTATATAATTATACAGTAGAAGTTTGTTTGGATTTTTATTATATTTAATTTTGTTTTGAAAAAAAAAAAAGCAACTGGGACTAGAAGGAGAGATAAACAGGAGGCCATTGACGCATTCTTCTTGGGACATGTCTTCATCAAAAGACAAGGAGAGGCGCGGGTGGCATCCCGTCACTTACCGCCTCAATGAGGCCACCCCTTCCCTCATCCAATCTATCAAGGTTACCCCTTCATTTTGTGAATGTGTCTTAGTGTCTATATATACTCTTAAAAGTTTAGAAGCTAATTCTTTGATTTGGTTCACTTATGTAATATTATATTCAGGGAATAGATATAAAACTACGAAACGGAGCACAGGAGGGAATGGTGCACCAGCAAAGGTAGACCTGCGCCTTGCTTCCTCTTTTCGCGCAAGTTCACACGCTCTGCTGCTCTCAAGCTTCTTAACATGGTATAGGCTCCATTTCCAATGTCAAAAATATATATGTGTGTGTGTGTGTGTGTGTGTGTGTGTGTGTGAGGAGGGTTCAAATGCACCATAATTTTGTGCTCCAATATGCTCCACATTCTTTATTCTATTTTCAAAGTCCAAACAGTCGATCTGAACCGTTCAACATAACCTTCATAATAAATATGTTTGGAGACCAAATTTTATATTTTTTAGAATTTTTTTACTATTTTTTTAGATAGGTACAATATCACTTTATCGGATGGTCTAGAATCTCCTTAAACAGTGATTTTGTATCTATCTAAAAAAATAGTAAAAAAATTCTAAAAATATAAAATTTGGTCTCCAAACATATTTTATTACGAAGATCATGTTGAACGGTTCAGATCAACTGTTCGGACTTTGGAAAATGAATAAATGATGTGGAGCATATGGAGCACAAAAATAATGGTGCATTTGAACCCTCCTCTATATATATATACACAACTAATAAATTAATGAAATTTAAAAAAAAAAGCAGCGGTAATGTGTCCCCACCACCCGAAACCTATTAGACAAATGACAGAGACAACTTCTTTGGGAATACCATTAATTTGACTTAACATCATTGACTTTTGGATGAAAAATAACAAATGCATCTTATGCAAATTGCATTGTGCTCCGCTTAAATGAAAATGCATTTATTGTCATATATTTATATTTATCTAATGTCTGCTTTTCGTTCACAGTCCCTAAGCTGTCAGTGTCAGATGAAAGAAGTACCAGCTCAACTTGAAGAATGGTTCAGTGATACTTGTACATTTTGGGGTGTTAAAAAAATAGAAATAGCTATTAAGTATCATAACTCTTTAAGTATCGTCTTTGTTGATTGTATAGTAAAATATGTCTCACACTGACGTAGCATGTAATGGATCATTCATTCTTCTGTTTCAATTTTCATTGCCTTAGCCTTTATATGCCGTCTGTTTTGATATATCGCTGCTTTATCGTGTATCTTGCTGCCTAATACTTCCCATCAAATTGTTTCACATTACTATCAGGTTATTCTAACATATTTGCATTGCATGAATTGATACAATCAATTCCTATGTATCGTCTTTGTGTTTTGTGTGTGTTTTTTATGGGAATGCCATTCGGCATTGTTGCAAGTAATATATCTAGGTTGGCAAAATAAACTCGTAGTAGCTCATGGCTCGTTCGAGATACACGCTCGTAGAAAATTTCGCTCCTTCCTGGAACGAGCTGAAAACAAGCCAGCTCATTTCTGGCTTGGGCCGAAATTAACCATTCTGATTGGGCCTGCTCGGTCCATTAATGATAATAAGACACCCGCCAGATATGTTTTGTTTTGATTGGATCCGATCAAAATTAGATATCTAAAATGCTGAAACTAAAAAATTCAGCTAACTGTATCATAAAATTCGATTCGAAAAATGTTCTTATATTTATTTTTTTTCTAAATAAGCAGTGTACAGCAGTCAGTTTCTATTAACAAATCAATATATAATACACATTCCCGAACACAAGAATCAAATTAAGGGAGAACAAAGAAAGACCAACAATTAAAAATCACTAAAGAC
>JAJGRW010004712.1:0-58358 GCA_025461045.1 Carex parvula | reverse complement strand
TACGGCCAGTATTGACTAATACGGACCAGGCCTAGCATAGACCAGGTAGCGCCGGAAGCATTAAACCCTAACTGCCAAGGTCTAATACGGACTGTATCACCTGATACGGTCCGTATCCGAAGGCATCCTTTGGGGAATAACTGCTGACAGCTGTTTCCAGATCAGTTTCTTAGCCCCTACTCAACCTACACGTCCCTACACTCCTATATAAGGCCCTGGGCAGAAGGATTAGTGATCTTTGTAATTAGGGTTAGATTTGATTAAAGTAAGAAGAGAGGCTGCTTGTAACAATGCCGTTCCGCGGCTAAGTTCCTTTCTTAGGGCTAGGCAGTAAACCTTATACTCTTGATGTTTTGATATATATATTTCTGTTGATTATGATTTCTTATTGTTGTGCTAAAATGCTTTTGTGATTTATTATCTCTTCATCTAATCTCAATGATCTAGTTTGAGTCCGTTAGGGTAGTGACAGTACTTTAATGGTAAGAGAAACTATTTGTATGAATTAGCCTCGTTGAGATCTATTAGGTTTATGTGAAGAAAACCTTAGCGGGGAAACCATAAACCAGACCAACAAAACGCGTACCAAATTCTATCACATGCGTAAAGTAAATCGCAGTGATATGTGTAGTAATTTGGGATATTTGAGAGATCAGACATTTACGTAAGGTAAATTGCAGTGTCCTATGTAGAATCTCGGTGAAAGATCTGTCATTATTGCGTAACATAAATCGCAATGACCTATGTGGTGTCTTTCATTAAAACAACAACAGGAAATCAGACGCAACAGGAATATATTATCAAAACGGATTGAATGGCAATGGTGTGCCGAAACCCTAGGAATTGATACCTCGCATATTTAGTCTATTTTAGGCCTGTTTTAGTACCAGATTCGTGCCCTAATTCACCAGAATCATGTGCATTTCATCGATATATGTTTAGAATTTGGTATTGCTGAGTGTTTGTTTGTTTTCTGCAGGTTTGGAGCAAAACACACGAAGAAACGACGATTCAGATGATGAGGTACGGCCCTTACCAGACTTGGTACGGGTCTTACCGAGACTTAGCCATGTTGGATGATGAGGTACGGCCCTTACCAGGTTTGGTACGGGTCTCACCAGACTTAGCCGTTTTCAGCTCATCACGCCTGGTGCGGCCAGGCCGTACCAATTTGGGTACGGCCGTACTTAAAGGCGGCCTGACAGATTCAATTTTTGGCAGAGGCTATTTAAAGCGGGGAACTCTCCAATTTCGCGAAAAATTCCATTCCAGATCCATTGAGAGCACAGTAAGAGAGAGAAAGAGAGCTAAGGAGCTGAGAGCAAGAAGGAAGGAAGAGGAAAGAGGCGAAACTCGACGGATCTAGCTTCCTCCTCTCGATCCCTTCGATCCATGGCTATCTCTCTCCCTTTTATTGTATTTTTAGATCTGATTATGTGCTGTGAGTAGTTCTTTTAGTTTCTAGGGTTAGAGATTGATTCTTGATTTGTTTTGACTTCTTTGACTTGTATCTTGTATGAACTCTTTAGTTTGATTGATTGTGATCTTCTTTGATATCTTTTGCTTTGCTTGCTGTGATTGTTGTATGATGTGCCTCTAGGTTTAGATCGAACCTATCAAGGTCATGTGTGATCATCTCAATCTTTCATCCAAATCAAATGTTTAGGGTAGCAATAGTTCGAATTGAAGCCGAAAGGTTGAATTCTCCTCTAATCGACAGATTAGAGGGTGCCTTAGACCTCCAATCAACCAGCTAGGGTGTAGAAACCCTAAAAGGCAATCAATTGCATTCCAACCTAGATCTTGATCCAACAAACGATGGTTGAGGGTTAGGAACCTTAGGTATGGTCTATTGAACCTTTCTAAAGAGTTTAGCACAAGGTACCAGCAAAGAAAGCATTCACTCTAACTGGTAAGCTCTGTTCTGGGATGCCAGTACGGGTCTTACCAGGGTGGTACGGCCTTGCCTTACCAAGTGAAGTACGGGCCTAGCCGTACCATTAGAGGCAGATCAGAGATGAAGTCTGAAACCCTGGAAACGCCTTTTATCCATAATCAAAACACAATTTACATTTCTTCTAGCATTTTATTACATCTTCTTGAATTGTTTGATCTGAACCTTTAGGAAATTAAACACCAAACCAAACCTTTTCCACTTCTAGTTTTTAATTGAGTTTGATAGAATCTAACCTCGCAATTAACCGTTCCTGTGGATCGATACCCGAATATACTACACGATAGGGGTTGTGCACTTGCATCCCTTACTCGTGGAGTGTTAACGTGGTTTTAAAAGGTACGCTCTCAAGCGTACCGAAACTTGCGTTGCGTTCTGCGCATAACAGAATTCTCATCTCTATCTTTGTTTTAATTACTTTTAATTGCTTCCTAATTTACATTGATCAACAAACATCTCTCAATTTTCAGATTTCGTCTAGCCTTTCGAAAGATTGTGATTCGATCGCTCAAAGCATTGAACCAATATTCCCTGTGGATCGACCTCGTATATACTACTCGATAGGATTGTGCGCTTGCAGTCCGAACCGATAGCATTTCCGAGTTTATAAATATTAAAAGAAACATTGCTCCCTTTTGAGTCATCAAGCTTTTTGGCGCCGTTGCCGGGGAATAACGGTTCATTGTGCAAGGCCTAGATTTGACCATTGAATCCAATTAATTAGAAACGCCTAGATTTCTTTTTATTTTCTTCATTTTTATTTTTCTTTTATTTTCAATTTCGTTTTTATTTTTATTTTATTTTTATTTTTGGTTTTTAGTTTAATTTTTAGATTTTCTTTTCTTTTTAGGAAACTGCACGCTGGCCGAATCATCCGTACGAAGATCCGAGAGGATTGCTAGTAGGAGAGGACAATTCGCTTCCACATCACCGATAAGAACCAATCATAGTTCTTCATCAAGTAATTCTGAAAGCGAAGAAGACTCAGATTCGATCAACATGAATATCCCACCGAACGAACCGATTAACAATGGTGATCAAGGAGTTCACGATGCAGCAAGACCCAAACTTCTACGAGACTATTGCGTACCGCGCGCGAATGATCCTAATTCTAGTATAAACCCGCCAACTGTTACAAACAGTAATTTTGAGATCAATCTTCCTAGGGATCCACATGAAGATTTCCACATCTTCATTTGTCAATCTTCCTAGGGATATGCGAGACGATAAAGATCAACGGAGTTACCGATGAAGCAAGAGCATGGTTGTTTTCCTTACCGGCCAATTCCATTCAAACTTGGGACCAATTGTTTAATATGTTTATTGCAAAATATTTTCCACCATCCAAAACTTCGAGGTTTAGAAATCTGATTACTAATTTTGAACAAAGGGATGGTGAAACATTGTGTGAGGCATGGGATAGATATAAGGATATGTTAAGGTGTTGTCCACATCATGGTCTAGAAAGATGGCTGATTGTCCAAACTTTTTATAATGGTCTAAACCCTACCGATATGTTGTCTATTGATGCTTCCGCAGGAGGAGCAATCATGAACAAGGAACCTGACGAGGCTTACAACCTGATTGAAGAGATTGCAATCAACCAACACTACTGGATCCCTGAGCGAAAGAAGCCAAGTCCAACACCTGGCATGCACCGAGTAGATGATATATCCATGCTAAGCGCAAAGATTGATGCTTTGCAAATGGCACTCAACAAGCAAACCAAGCAGCGAACGGTAGCAGCAGTCAATGCCTCAACAGCATGTGGCTATTATGGAGGAGCGCATGAGATGACCGAATGTATGAATGCGACAGAAACTGAGGAAGAAATGGAGCAAGCAAACGCAATCGACAACAGCTTTCGACCTCAGCCCGCTTACAATACATACCATCCGAACAACCGAAACCATCCAAATCTCTCATACGCAAATAATCAAAGACCTGCTGCACCCCAACAGAACTACCAACCACAACCCAATTATCAACCGAGATACAACAATCCCCAACAGAATTATCAACCAAGGCAATACAATCAACCACAGCAACCTGACATCACATCTTTAATGGAGAGATTCCTAGAGAAACAAGATAAGGCTAACGCCGAAATTGCGCAAAAGATCGAATCCTTAACAAACCGCAACAAAGACTTAGAAGACAATGTCTCTAAGATGGAAAAAGAACTCTCGAGTATTACACGTGGAAAAGGCAAATTTCCGGGCCAACCTGAAGAAAACCCGAGAGAGACTTGCAAATGCATAACATTAAGGAGCGGTACAGCTTACAAGGGACCTCCCATGCCCGATCAAACTTCCGATGAGATGCATGCAGAACCATCACATTCCGAAGAATAGGAGCCGCAACCACCAGAGCCGCCCGTATTTGAACTGCAGACAAACCTTACTAAGGAGCAGAATGACACCGTAGGTGGAGAAGAGCGACAACCCGAACCTGAATACATTTCACCACCACCCTACAAGCCACCTCTGCCATTCCCTCCAAGGCCTGCCAAGCATAAGGTAGAGCAGCAATTTGCGCGATTCATGGAGACACTCAAGCAATTACATGTCACAATCCCCTTCACTGAGGCAATTGCAAGCATACCCTCGTATGCCAAATTTCTGAAGGAGATTCTCTCAAACCGAAGTAGACTCCAAGAATTCTCAACAGTTCTGCTCAATCTGGAATGTAGTGCGCTCGTGCAAAGTAAATTACCGACAAAGTTGAAAGATCCGGAAAGCTTCTCGATACCATGCACCATTGGCACAACCGATTTTAAGAGAGCTTTATGTGATCTAGGGGCAAGTGTGAGTTTAATGCCTAAGGTAGTATTTGATAAATTGGAATGTGGAGACCTATCACCAACAAGGATCTCATTGCAACTAGCTGACCGATCAATTCGATATCCTGAAGGAATGTTGCTTGATATCCCAATCAAAGTCGGTAAATTCTGGATACCAGCAGATTTTGTGGTAGTTGATATGGAAGAAGATGAGCAGATTCCGATCATCCTTGGAAGGCCATTCCTCGCCACATGTGGGGCAATGATTGATGTTAGGAATGGGAAGATTTCACTCAATGTTGGCGAGAACAAGATGATCTTCAACATGAATGAAACCAAAGTCCCACCTGACATAAATCTTGCTTACAATTTGGAAGCAGTGGATGAGTATGGCAATGATGAATTGCGAATAGACGAGTTTGAAGACATCGAAGAAATGGTACACGAAGCAGAAGTAGAGAGACTGTTCATTGTACAAGATGACGGTCAGATCCATCCAACCTCCGTGACAACACAAACCGATGGTCTGAACAAGAGTCTCAATATCGCAAACAACAGGAATTATTCTCTCTTAGCCCTTGCATTAATCAAAAACCTACGCGAAGAACTCGATGCAATTTCTCAAAGACTGGACGAGGTTGAAGCAGTACTCGGTGTGAGTCTGGCATTCGACCCCGGATCTCAAACACCAACCGATTTCTTCGGGAAGGGCAGTGGTGATGAAACCACAGAAGACGCCGAAGGCGAGCCACCCGACAAGCGACCAGCTTGTATTGACGGGAGGATATCTGGAAGAAACTAATGCGACACATAGTCAAGCTAATTACTTTAAAACAAGCGCTTCTTGGGAGGCAACCCAAGGCCACTTTTATATTTTCTTACAATTATTTATTTTCAGTTTAATTAGGACTCAAACAAAGAAGCAACTCATATCCACCTTTTTCCTATGATCAGGTAAGCACACTGGGGGAAAGGCTTGATTAAAGACATCTCGGAAGACGGAAGAATACTCTCTGGGACGACCTGTATTGGCTGATACAAACCTTACCAATGGATACGGGGGCAATAGAGTAAGAAGAAAGGAAACAAATGGTGAATACGGTCCGTATTGGCTGATACGGCCCGTGTTCAAAGGAGTTAACTTAGCGGTTATTGGGTTTGAGCATAACGGACGCAATACGGACCGTATTGGCTGATACGGTCTGTAATGAAGGCCAATTCGGGAGATGCGAACCCGTTAAGAAGAGACGTTTGAAATCCGCGCGAATCACGTCTCAAAACCTGCTAATCCATTTCGTTTTAATTCCTTAAACCCTCTCTTCCTCTCTCTCCCTGTTCTCTTCCCCTCAATCTCCTTCATTTCTCCCTCTTCCATTCTTGCCCGAAAATCAAACCTCCACTCTTGCCGCCGATCTCCATCGTCGAACTCATCTCCACACACCATTGGAGCCGCCGCCGGCCTTCTTCTCCGCGCCTCAACCCCGATACGGACCGTACCAGGCCCGTATCCGACGGCCTCTCGAACCTTCTTCTCCAAAATTCAGTTTTTCTAAACCCTAATCCAATTTCAAAATTTAAAAATCATTTATACATTTGTTTTGATTTAATCTCTGTTGCATTAATTTAGGTAATTAGGTTTTACTTCGCAAAAATCACAAAAATCACAAAAAAATTAGGTTTCTGTTAGTTTTCCCAATTTTTACCAGTATAATACGGTCCGTATTGACCCAATACGGTCCGTAATAGTTTACCAGAACCAGCACTTATTCTTTCCAAAAATACCGTTTGATACGGTCGGTATTGGCAATACGGTCCGTATTCAGTCTTGTACTTGATCAAATTTTCACCAACCAACCAGTCCGTATTGAGACCGTATTGACCGATACGGTCCGTAACAGAGATATTAATTCTTAACAAATGGCTCCAAAAATGAAAAATACTTTAGGGGCAGTTACAAGGAGTGCCAGGAAAGCTCTCGGGGGTGCCGGCCCGAGTAGTTCACCGCAGAGCACCTCTAGCTGATCCTCCCGGTCCTCCGGCTCGCAACCACAATCCTCCAACCGTTCGTCTTCTCATTCCGACGCACAGCAGTCAGTCAGAGACACACCAGTCTCAGATGCGGACTACAACCCGGAGGAGTTCAATCCTCGGGATTTCGGTCTTGAGGAAGAAGAATCCGATGAATCGATGGAGGAGGTTCAGCCAGCCGAGTACCAACCCATCTTCCAGCATCCACAATTTAGGAGTAGCTATGCGAAGATGCAAACAAGGGAGGTCATATACCACAAATCCATCAACACAGAGACACTCGAGCGACTGGGCCTCCTTGCACAAACCAAGCAGCTCGCAAACCGCATCCACCTCTGGCAATTCCTTCAACTGATCCAAGGAGTCAAAATTTACAAGGTGCTCACGAAGGAGTTCCTTACGACTTTCAGATACAATGAAGACTCCATCACTTTCCAGATGATTGGCGAGCAATACGAAGTCACCATGGATGATTTCTGCGCCATCTTCAACCTCACCAACAATGGCACTTATGATTCTCCTGACTGCTGAGAGTTCTGGTCCAGCATCACTGAAGACAACCAAAACTCAACTCGACCAGCAAGCAGAATCATCTCATCCCCAAGTCCGCCTCTTGCAAGTAATCCTTGCCAATTCCATTTTCGCAAGAGGCGAGAGTTCATCCAAGGTGACATTACCCGAACTCTATCTCCTCAAGTGCATGATCGAGCCAACACCAGTGCGACCTCACCTCGGCCATCTCCTTTGCAATCAAATCCGTGAGGTCGCCCGTGCTAAGAAAGGTAATGGAAAGATTTCCATTGGATTCGTGGCAACGATCTTGGCCAACCATCTCGCTCTGCAGATCGATCATCTCAAAGAGGCAAGCGGGCTCACACAAATCGACATGTCATGCCTTCAAGCCATGAAATTCGTCACCGGCCACTATCCAGGCCCCTACTTCTACAATTCACCGAAGGGAATTCTCCAATTCCCCTTCCGACACCTCAATCTCCGCAGTAGGGCCTCCTGGAAGATGGCACGACCCGCAAGCCCAACCTATGAGCCTCCTCAAGATTACATGGATGTAATCGAGAGCCAAGCCGCAATGAGAAATCAGGCTAACTTTGATCGGCAGCAAAGAGAAGAGGAGGAGCCTCCTTTTGATGCATATAAGGAGGCAGGCACATCGGCAGCTAGAGCCGGATCCTCAGGGGCGGCACCATCTGATGCCCCTACAGCTGAGCTCGATCAGTTCATTCAAATGGTAGATTGGATGAACTCGAACCTCAATGAGCTCACCTTGACAACGGGAGAGACCACCCAATAAATGCAACAAAATGGCTCATCACTTCGCCAAGAGGTTGGCGAAATTCAAAATAGCATGGAGGAGGTCCGGAGGAGTGTTGATGAGAGCAGGCACGAGATCCAGCAGACGCGCTACATGGCACAGCAGTATTATCAGTATGCTCTCGGCTCCGGATTCGAGTACCAGCCGCCACCATATGGACTCTTCGACCCGTCATTCTACGAGGAGATCCAGCGACCACCACCACCTCCACCACCTCAGGATTGAGGTGCAGTGAGTTGTATCTTTCCCCGGTCTTTTTACTTTATTACTTCCTTTATTTTTATCTCTCGAGCATTGGGGACAATGCTCAATTTTATTCGGGGGGTAGGAGGTAAGTTGACCATGTATCTTTTCTCTAAAAATTTTCGCAATTTAAATTCTTAGGTGCTAGTAGTTTTACTCAATTTTTGACTAGGGTTGGAGGCTTTTACCGAAAATCTTAGAATGATTAAATTGAGCTTTTTAGCTAGCTTGCATTTTTATTTTTATTTTAGGAGTAGGATAATCAAATAGGAATTGTTTTAAATTGAATTAGGCTAGGGTTTAGACAATTGACCATGATACCAAAAATTCATAATTTTAAAAATAAGTGATCTCAAAGTGAACAATTAATTGCTAACCATGAGAGTTGACCAAAATTGCAAACCCTAGAATTTTTATTTATTGAGTAATTTATTTTTGCAAAGTCTTTTAAATTTGATAGTATTTTAGAATACCCATTTATTATAGATAGACCCCTAGCGAAACTATGCAATAATTTCTTGTATGAATGAATACTTGAAATTGTGTGTAATCATGGTGCTTGTGACACAAAAATATCTTATTTTACTTTTCAGAAAAATAGAAAAACACAAAAAAAAAAAATCAGAAATGAGAAAAATCCAAAAAAATAGAAAAATCAGAAAAAAAATAAAAAAATAAAAATAAAAAAAATAAAATAAAAGATGGAGGATAAAAAGAGTACGGGTGCCTACGCAAGACTGGCTATCAATAGGCTCGAGAAAACCTCTCAAATTTTAATTCTTGTATATATTTAATTTTTCAAACAATAGTCACAAGTACCAACACACTTAGTTGTCATACTTTGCTCCAATCAATTGGGAAGAAAAATCAAAAATTATATCATTAGAATTCCTATTGATTGGAAGGGATCTATTTATAATCGAAGGGGAAATTAATACTCTCAAATTTAAGAATATTTGTGAAGTAGATTGTTCGATAATAATTTTTCTAGGGTAAAGCATAATGAGGTCAATCATGGGGTAAATAAATTGTTCAAGGGAGAGATCATGAATATCTTAAAGTTCTAGATTTTTATTGTCATGACAATTGTACCAAACCTAAGCCCTAATTTAATTTTTAAATAAGACCTTGAGATTGTATGGTTTAACCTAGACCGAATCTTTGACCAGCTGGGATGTCGTTGCTTGAGGACAAGCAACAATTCAAGTTGGGAGGCGTGATCAGAGTCAAAGTAACGATGATTTACGTAGAGTTTTGGCTTAGGTTTTGCATATTTTCTCACACTTATGTTTACTTTATTAGAGAAAAAGGCTACTGTCACCCTTCTTTATGTTTTATTGCAGAATACAGGTTTTGGGACTATTTTACACCAAATGGAGCTAGAATCGGGTCAATCGGATCAGTGACGCTCATCGACTAAGTCTCTGTTACGGCCAGTATTGACTAATACGGACCAGGCCTAGCATAGACCAGGAGATAGCGCTGGAAGCATTAAACCCTAACTGCCAAGGTCCTAATACGGACCGTATCACCTGATACGGTCCGTATCCGAAGGCATCCTTTGGGGAATAACTGCCGACAGCTGTTTCCAGATCAGTTTCTTAGCCCCTACTCAACCTCTACACGTCCCTACACTCCTATATAAGGCCCCTGGGCAGAAGGATTAGTGATCTTTGTAATTAGAGTTAGATTTGATTAAAGTAAGAAGAGAGGAGTGCTTGTAACAATGCCGTTCCGCGGCTAAGTTCATTTTCTTAGGGCTAGGCAGTAAACCTTGTTACTCTTGATGTTTTGATATATATATTTCTGTTGATTATGATTTCTTGTTGTTGTGCTAAAATGCTTTTGTGATTTATTATCTCTTCATCTAATCTCAATGATCTAGTTTGAGTCCGTTAGGGTAGTGACAGTACTTTAATGGTAAGAGAAACTATTTGTATGACTTAGCCTCGTTGAGATCTATTAGGTTTATGTGAAGAAAACCTTAGCGGAAAAACCATAAACCAGACCAACAAAACGCGTACCAAATTCTATCACATGCGTAAAGTAAATCGCAGTGATCTGTGTAGTAATTTGGGGTATTTGAGAGATCAGACATATGTGTAAGGTAAATCGCAGTGTCCTATGTAGAATCTCGGTGAAAGATCTGTCATTCTTGTGTAACATAAATTGCAATGACCTATGTGGCGTCTTTCATTAAAACAACAACAGAAAATCAGACGCAACATGAATATATTATCAAGACGGATTGAGTGGCAATGGTGTGCCGAAACCCTAGGAATTCTCATCTCTATCTTTGTTTTAATTACTTTTAATTACTTCCTAATTTACATTGATCAACAAACATCTCTCAATTTTCAGATTTCGTCTAGCCTTTCGAAAGATTGTGATTCGATCGCTCAAAGCATTGAACCAATATTCCCTGTGGATCGACCTCGTATATACTACTCGATAGGATTGTGCGCTTGCAGTCCGAACCGATAGCATTTCCGAGTTTATAAATATTAAAAGAAACATTGCTCTCTTTTGAGTGATCAGCGGCCTGGGTAGAAATCAAATTCCCCATAAACAGGGATGTTTTGGTTAATTTATTTTGGGATTATGTGATAAATAAAAAATTTGGCTAAAAAGGGTTGGTGAGCACAACTCTAAAGTCTATCGGATTGGCTTTAAACGACGAATCTAAATTGTTAAAATCCATCTACTTCACGAGTGATGTATGTATGCAAAATTTTAAAAGTTTCGAATTCATTTAGTACAAGGTCAAGCGGTCAAAAAATATTGAAAAATGAATACACTTATAAAATAACTTATAAAAGGTTCATTGTTTTGACCCCTTGACTTTGTACTAAATGAATTCAAAACTTTCAAAAAAAATTCATGTACATGCATCATTCATTAAGTAGATGGATTTCAACAGTTTCGATTCATCGTTTGAACGCAATCCAATAGACTTTTGGAGTTGTGCTCAGCAACCCCTCTTGGTGAGCACATCACACTCTAGATTTGCTCTCTCTCTCTATATATATATAAAGAGAGAGAGGTTGGCTAATATCAAAACGTTTGTTCCGGAGTCGTGGTACAACCAATTGGTTTTTCCATTTTCAAAGTTCAAACGGTCGATCCGAACCATTAGATGTAATCTTTATAATAAAATTTGCTTGAAGACCAAATTTTTCATTTTTTTTAATTTTTTACTATTATTAAGCCAGTTTTAAAATCGCTGATTTTTATAAACAGTGAAAATTTTCTGAATCATTGAAAACAACGATTTTAAAACTGCCTTAATAAATAGTAAAAAAATTCAAAAAATATAAAATTTTGTCTCTAAGCACATTTTATTATAGATCGAATGTTGAACGGTTTGGATCGACTGTTTGGACTTCGAAAATGTAAAAACTGAAGCATTTGTTCCATGGCCTAGGTACAAACGTTTTGATATTAGCCAACCTCTATATATAATGATTGTTGTAACTTTGTTGTAACTCAAATTTGTTGTAACTTGATCCCTCCTCATATATATATATATAGGAAATTGCTAATATGCTATGCATAGCATAGAGGACCTCCGTGCTACGGTTCAATATTTGAGTTTTTAAAATTCTAACGGTTGATCTGAACTGTTCAACATGATCTCCATATGAATATGTACTTGCAAACCAAATTTTACATTTTTTTAGAATTTTTTTACTATTTTTTAGGTAGGTAGAAAATCACTTGATCTGAAAATTCTGTACCATTCAGATCAAGTGTTTTTCTACCTATCTAAAAAAATAGTAAAAAAGTTTCTAAAAAATGTAAAATTTGGTTTGCAAGTACATATTCATATGGAGATCATATTGAACGGTTCGGATAAACTGTTAGGATTTTGAAAACTCAAATATTGAGCCGTAGCACGGAGACCCTCTACGCTATGCATAGCACCGTAGCCAACTCCTATATATATATAGATGGGCTATTGTGTTTTGCAAAGTAAAACCCCCTCTTTACTTCGGGCCATATTTTGTATTTTGAAAATCCAAACAACCGATCCGAACAGTTCAACATGTTCTAAATATTGAAATGTGCTTGGAGACTAAATTTTACATTTTTTTGAAATTTTTTTACTATTTATTAAGGCACTTTGAAAATCACTGATCCACTGTGAACAGTAAAATTTTCTGGACCACCGGATCAGCGATTTTCAAAGTGTAAGTAAATAATAAAAAATTCCAAAAAATGTAAAATTTAGTCTCCAAGCACATTTCAATATTTAGAACATGTTGAATGGTTCGGATCGGTTGTTTGAATTTTCAAAATGTAAAATATGACCCGAAGTAAAGAGGGAATTTTACTTTGCAAAGCACAATATCCCATCTATATATATATATAGTTTTTCTTCACTTTTTGGGTACTATAGAATATAGATTGCTCACGCTTCTCTTCTGCATTTACATTTAAAATTTAAACGGAAAAGTCCTAACTAGGGCTGTAAATGAGCCGAGTTTGAGCGAGTTACCCCCAACTCGAACTCAGCTCATTAAATAAATGAGCGAGTCAACTCGAGTTGGGATGGTAATAACGAGCTGTAGAGCCAACTCGAACTCAGCTCGTTATCAACTCGAGTTGGCTCACAACTCATTTATAAACTCATTTAACCAGTTAAATCAATACAACACAAGTTATAAACGAGTTTGAGCTGAGTTTGAGCCGAGTTTGGGTTTGGGTTTGGTTATTCGGGATTTTTTGTGTCCAAACTGTGTAACTTTATGTAACTCGAGTTATAAATGAGCGAGTTGGGGTCAGCTCAAACTCAGCTCATTTATTAAACGAGTCAGCCAACTCGAGTTGTAAATGAGCGAGTTAAAGCGAGCTGTAAATGAGCGAGTTACGAGCGAGTGGCGAGTTCGAGCAATTTTGCCCAGCCCTAGTCCTAACTACTGAGAATGCGTGACGCGTCCATAAATAATTAGCAAGATATGGATCCAAAAGAATATATCCGATAGCTTATTGAATCCGTATGTGGTTCTTGAAAATTTGTTTACCTAATTATTGGATTCATATTTGAATCTTGTGGAATTCGTTATGAATCCGACAAAAGTTCTTTCGTAACTTTTTCAATTAGCAAGATATGCAGTTGTGATTATAATTCATTGTGAAATTTCTCTAGATATATTTCTTGTCTAAATACGTAATTATATTTAAAGTGATATGTATTCGCGTTGTTATCTTGTTTGGATCTCTATAGTTTTGGTGATCATCAACATTATTTGTTAATTATTTTATCTATTTTTCTAATAGATAATTTGTTTATAGGCGAGTGTTAATAAAATACTTATGTTATTATAATGTAGTAGCTGTTGTGGATAATTTATTTATATGCTGCAAAATGACACGTTCATTTTTATATTTTTATATCCCTAAAACTAATAAATAAGACTCATCTGTCGGAAAAAAAGAATGATTATTTCTTTTAATGGGTCTTCTCATTTTCTTTCTTTGACACTTTCTTTATTTTCATATGAGTCATTGATACCGGAGCAGTTCTTCTTATCATGCATTCATTTTTGTTATTTTAATTTTTAAATAAGAAATGCGAAATGTGATCTGAATTCAGTTCGAAATATGCTAAGATCATGAATTCACTTCGAAATAATTCATATGCTTCCGATCCGAATATGGTCCATTAGCCACTAAAGATTCACACATGCGAGTTACTGAGTTCCCACATAAAAATTATTATATTAATTAGTAGACTAAATATTAATTCTCAAATAAAAATATCATCCATGATAAAATTTTCTTTTATAGCGAAATATTTCTAGCTTTCTACTATCCACAGAAATTGTCAAATTCACTAATTGGTAACTATTAGGGCTAGGGATGTTCATCGGTTTGGTTCGGTTGAAACCGAACCGAACTAGACAGACCAAAGTAATAATTCGGTTTCTAAATTAGAACCGAACTGAACCAATTTAGTATTGCAACCGGATCAAACCGAACCAAAGTTTTATTTCGGTTTGTTCGGTTTGTTTGGTTCAAACCAAAATATATTAATTTTTTTATTTAACACAATTGATGTATAATAAATCGAAGTATATTAAGAAATAAACCGGGGTATTAAGAAATAAACCAGGATTAAAAATAAACCGAAGTATTTAAAGCAATTTATTAAGAAATAAACTGGGGCGGTCCGGACCAAATTCATAATATATAAAAGTTCAGTCGGTTCGGTTATTTCGGTTTTGAAAATTTTCAAACTGAACCGAATCAAAATATAATTCGGTTTAAAAAAGCAAACCGAACCGAATCATTAAACTGAAAAAACCGAACCGTTTGGTCCAAACTAATTCGGTTCGGTTCAAAACCGACTAAACCGGACCCAATGAACACCCCTAATTAGGGCCATTCGGTAACAAGAAATTAAGAGTAGATGATTAAGAGCTTAAGGAGCGCTAGAGAACCAATGTTCGGTTGTCTTAAAGGAAGAGGTAGAGATGCCTTAAGATCTGAGCAGAGGATTAAGATCCGGGCAAAAAAGACTAAAGAAGATAATCTTAATCCGCGCTAAAGAATCAATATTCGACAGAATTAAGCGAATAAAAAAATTAAAGAAAACATATTAAACTTTAAGGAGACCTAATTTATCAACCACCAATAAATTATCATTGTGGATACCTATTACCTAGCATGAAATTTAAGATCTCTATATTTATTTTTGTTGAAAAAAGAACAGATAATTTTTCTTTTTTGCAGAATGTATGTTCAGAGTAATATTACTGACAGTAATATGTTCAAACGCAGTATTGCAATTTGTTCTGAAATTTTTTTAGTTACTATTCCATAAAATCAAAATTAAATCAATATTACCGAAATCACTTTTTGTCTCCATTCCTACCACCCACACGGACTAGGAAAGCACACCCTTGGTGTCACTACTAGAATCCCCAGTAAAGGCAACGGGAGCAAGTGCTTGTTGCAAGCGTAGGAAGGGTCGTTGCAAAAGATTTTGGTTTTCTGATTAAATTAATACAACTGCAACGGGAGGCCCTTGCAAATAATCACGCTTGCAAATATGTGATGGATCCCCTTGCTAATGTCTCCTATTGGCCCTTGCAAATAATAATACCCAACCCAAACACGACAGATATTATTTTATTGTGAATTGTGTTACTATTTGCAAGCGCCACCGTTGCTAATGTTTTTGGATTTCTTTTTTATATTATTATATTGTGAAAGACATTACTATTTGCAAGAGGCACCGTTGCAATTGTTTTTGGATTTCTTTTTTATATTATTATATTCACCAAGACATTACTATTTGCAAGGGTCCCCGTTGCAAATGTTTTTAAGATGATGTTTTTATTATTTTATTGTAAAGGCCCTAACTATTTGCAAGGGTCCCCGTTGCAAATGATTTTAAGTTTATTTCTTATATTATTATATTCCAAACGCCCTAATTATTTGCAAGCGACACCGTTACAATTGTTTTTAAGTTTAAGTTTATATTAATTTAATGTGAAATGACTAATTATTAGCAAGAGGCACCGTTGCTAATGTTTTTAAGTTGTAGTTTATATTTTTTAATTGTAAAGGTGATAACTATTTGCATGAGCCACCGTTGCTAATGTTGTTATAGGTTTGGTTTATATTATTTTTATTGTAACAGTCCTTACTATTTGCAAGAGACACCGTTGCAAATGTTGTTCAGTTTCATTTTATAATGTTTTTATTGTGGAACTGCTAACCATTTGCATGAGCCACCGTTGCTAATGTTTTTTAAGTTTTGGATTAAATTTTTTTGTTATATTATGAGACAATATCTGTAGAATTGTTCAAGGGGGTCCATATTTCAGTGGTCACTGGTTCAAAACCGCCCTTTGACTGATATATGTTATTTTTTTAACACTTGCTGAAAAATTATGTACCATGTATAACAATAAGATTATAGCCCCATATATATATTATATTTGATATTCCCTTGAATGCGAAACAGTAATATAAATGACAACCGTCAAATAGTTTTAATATCGTTGTTAAGGAGAAGGGGAATGATATTACATAAATGAAACCAATTCAACAAATGATAACTAGAAATTTAATGTGTCATAAATAACAGCATAATTAACCATTAATTCTGTTCACTTTGGTTGCCTTAACACAAAAGAGCCCATGCCAACGAAAGGGTGCCAAGGGCATATGAAGGGGTGGATGTGCAATTGATAGGGCAATAAAGGGGTGGCTGTTCATCCTTCAAACACTATTTAATTGCTGCACCATTGCCCCCCACAATCTTCTATTCTGCAACAAACACAATATTAATTTTGTGATCAGAAAAAAAAACGATTAATAGAATGGAAAACAGTAATCCTAATACTAATCCTTCAAACACTATTCCTAATCCTCGAAATCCTAATCTGCCAAATCCTAATCCCGTAAATCCTAATCATGCGCAAGGGGATGAAGAGGTCATAATCTATAATAGGCCAGTGGTGAAGGAGCCTGGAGATGGCTCCGAATGGCGAGTACCAGATCCTCCAGTGCATGAAATTTCCTCTTCGGACGAAGAAGTCAATTGGTTACAACAGAGCCCTCCCGGTTACCCTTATGGCCCACCAGGAGAGCCTGGGAGTTTGGGACTGAGGAGAAGCAAGAGGGTTTGGAAAAATGTTGACAAGAACAATAACGGACACCGGGTCAGACACTTCTCTAATAAGAAGAAGAGACACCCACGAGGGGGTCAAGAGGACTAGTTTGGATTGAAATTAACCTTTTTTACTATTATAACCCTAAGGATGGGGTAATTTCTTTGTTAGTATTTGATGTTTTTGGTTTTCATAACTGTGACTGTTTGTCTATATTATTTTTTTTATGTTGTTACTCTATGTTGTATGCCGTATTATCTATGTAACCGTTCCATATCCGTTGAATTCATGTTTGTGAGGTTTTTGTTTGTTGGTTTGTTAAATCTACAATTGTTTTTAAATGTTCTTGGTTCCCTACTGCAAGCCCACTGCTATGAGCAAATTAAACTCAATTGTAAAAATGTTAATTTTGACATAATAAGGACTAAAAGGCATAATTACATTCATGGGACTGACAAGATATATGTCGGAACCGAGCACATAAGGGAGAATCTTACCAGCATAATTAGCTAATAATGACAGAAAAAAAAAGAACAGGAAACTAAGAAAATGCGCTGACCTCTTACAAGGTAGAAAGCCGAAACCTAATCACTTTGGTTGCCTTAACACAAAAGAGCATAATCTTCTCCTCTGCAACAAACACAAACACAATATAATTAGTCTTGTGATCCGAATTTAAAAAAAAAAAATTGAATAGAATGGAAACTGTAAACCCTACCAGCATAATAGAATGGAAACTTGTAAACCAACAAACCTGTTTTCTCCCTTGTGTTCAACTTAAAAAAAAAAAAATCATACCAGCATAATTAAAACAGTAGCACAGAACAGCCACTGTGAATGAAGTTGTGAGATACATTCTAAATGATGGCAAGTAACTCTCAGATTTACCTCACAGTGCTAGGAATTTTATTTCTCAGTTATTTGCACAAATCAGTGCAGTTTGCTGTGCTTGTTGTGCTTGCTGTGCTTGGAATTGTACCTCACAATTTTTCTTACTAAATGGAGTGTGCTTGCTGTGCTGTGTGGAGAGTTGATTTAATTGATTTAATTGGTAGTTTTGTTGTGCTGTGCTTGCTGTGTTGTGTGTAGAATGTCAATATGGATTGCCCGGTACTAACATTATCAAATTAAGTCCCAAACTAAGCATGTATTGAAGAAATTGTAAATATGTGACTTCTTACCAATTAGAAACCATCATCCTCAGATTCATAAAAGCCCCCCCCCCCCCAATAAGCTTCTTGCCCAGCTGCCTCCATGTCATTCTCTGCCTCATCTTGCTCTATCGGGTTACCGTCGTTCGACCTAATTGGTTGTGTGACCTCCATAATATCGTCCACTAGGTCGAACTCGTCTTCTTGAATGACCGTATTATCCCAATCAAAACCTGGTCCGTCCGAGACCTCAATGTGATTGTCCATCATTTCCTCTTGGTAAAATTCAAGGTTTGCATCGTCTTCCTCGTCACGAAACTGGCCTTTCGGGGATGTTTTGAAAGCAACCCACCATTTTTGTCTTTCACGGTCCGGAGAAGCATAAGGAAGGTAGCTCACTTGGACCGCTTGACATGCCAATACAAACGGCTCATAAGTTTTTAGCCGAGAAGCATGTTTAACCTCCACAATCACATGTTGGCGGTCGACCTTCACACCATTTGTTATGTCAAACCAATAACACCTAAAGAGGACCACCTTGTTGCCTCCTTCGTATGAGAGCTCAATGACCTCTTCAAGAACTCCATAGTAGTCGTGAGGAGTGCCACCTAATTCCCACTCTCCTTTGATGCAAACACCGCTATTTCTTGACGACTTGTTTTGCCCATGCGTTTCAGTGTGATATCGGTACCCGTTGATTTCTAACCCTTCGTAACAGCTAGCTCTTTTTAGTAGTTTCATGGCTGCCTTTCGAACGCATGGGTCGCATTCACGGTCAGTTATTACCTTATGTCGTAACCACTCTGCGAACAGATCTTGACGGGCTTTCCAAAGAAGTTGTCGGGTAGTGCCACGGTTGAGCATGACAGTATCAAACTCCCTAGATTTTCGAAGATAGTCATTAAGCATATATTTTGGGAGGTTCAGCCCTTCTATTTTATACTTTTGTATAGTGTGACATAATAGAAGTGATAAATAAGAATATTGTACCATAAGAATTTGTCACGTATCTCTGGGTAGTTGAGGAAGACATAAGTGTGTGCTGCTTTAAATTCATCATCAGTGAGTGTCCTTCGATTCTCCCTACCAATGGGACGACCAGTTCCGTCAAAAATTGAAAGGTTTCCCCTCGAAGTGTTACCTTTTTCAGCTCCTTTCGGGTCATTTAGTGATAAATCTTCGAAATAAAATCTGGAAGTGGTGGAGATCTCTTTGACTATCGTAGCCTCGACGATTGAACCCTCAACACGTGCTTTGTTGGTAACTCTCAGTCGCTGTTCTTTGTTACGCCTTTAAAATGCAAGTTGATTTGAGTTAGGTTAGTACTATATGTTAAGAAGTAATTTAATTAAAGGGACAATTGAGAAAAAACCGCACCTTTCACATGGATACATCCATCGGGACCCTACTGGCCCACCCATTCTAGCCTCATGTGTCAAATGCACGACAAGATGCTGCATTGAATTGAAGAAACCCGGGGGGAAGATTTTTTCCATTTTGCAAATTGTGACGATAATATCCCTTTCTAATTGGTCGATACGGGATGGATCAAGTTCCTTGGCACAAATCTCTCTAAAGAAGCTTGAAATCTCACAAAGAACATCCCATACGGGATCGGCGACAAAATCTCGAAATGCAACGGGGAGTAAGCGCTTCATGAACACATGATAGTCATGACTCTTCATCCCAATTAGGGTGTTAGTTGTTAGGTTAACACACCTTGACCAATTTGATCCGTGGCCATCGGGAAACTTGACTTTATCTTTGATCCAAGTTAGAACCAGCTTCTTATCATCTTGTGATAGTGCGAATGGTGCCTTCGGTTTTTTCATTTTTCCAGGGTTTTTGGTGCATGGGGTTAGGTTCTGTTTCGGTCGATTGCAAAGGAGAGCCAAATCTTTCCGAGCTTTTTCATTATCCTTGGTCTTGCTTCCCATGTTTAGAAGTGTGTTAACCAAAGCTTCCGTGAAATTCTTCTCTGTATGCATCATATCAATATTGTGCGGCAAGAGATTGTCTTTCCAATAGAGCAAACTCCAAAAGATACTCTTCTTTTGCCAATGGTGAGTCACACCATAACCCTCAAACTGTGATAATTTCTTAGTTTTACCCCATTCCATATGACCTAGACGGTTCACTGCCTCGAGTATTTGATCTCCCGTCAACCTTGGTGGTGGCCGATCCCTCTCTTCTTTGCCTTTAATGAAATTCTTTTTGTCTCGACGAAACGGATGATCCAAAGGCAGGAAGCATCTGTGAGCATCGAACCAGCATGCTTTCCCACCATGTTCCAGTTGGAAGGCCTTTGTTGCACCTTGGCAATAATAACAACCCAATTTACCTTTTGTTCCCCACCCGCATAGCATCTCATAAGTCGGATAGTCGCTCACCGTCCAAAGAAGTGTTGCTTTCATGTTGAAATTTTCTCCTCTAGATGCATCCCATGTCACTTCACCTTCGTCCCACAACTTGTTCAATTCGTCGATTAACGGTTCTAGCAGAATGTCAATGTCCCGACCAGGATGCTTCGGTCCCGGTATGACAAGCGCGAGAAACATGCTTTCCTCTTTCATTATCATCCCAGGTGGTAAGTTATAAGGAAAGACAAATACCGGCCAACACGAATATGGAGCTGCACTCGAGTTAAATGACATGAACCCATCCGTCGTTAACCCTAATACAACATTTCTAACCTCTTTAGCGAACTCCGGATACTTTGATGCGAAATGCTTCCAAGCCTCACCATCAGCTGGGTGCACCATCATCCCGGGTTTGTCACGCTTACCGTTCTTATGCCACGTCATATTAACCGCATTTGATTTGGTCATGTAAAGCCTTTGCAACCTTGGCGTGATAGGTAGATAACGAAGTTGCTTTTGTGGGACTGGTTTTGCGTTAGGATGAGGTCCCGTGGCTTGTATCTTGGTTCGTCGCAAACATCACATTTTGTCTTATTCTTCCTCTCCTTGTAATAGAGCATGCAAAAGTTTGGGCATACGTCTATTTTCTCGTGTTCCATGCCCATTCCCTCAATCAAACGCTTTGCTTGGTAGAAATTCTCCGGCATATTCTCACTGGAAGGTAGCGTGCTCTTAATGAGGGCCAACATCCCATTGAAGCATTTATGGCTTAGTTGGTGTTCCGACTTCAATGCCAAAGCTTGTGTCACACAAGACAATACGGTTTGTGATTCGCATTTTAGTTCACCTGTCGTGTTGACTTTCCAAAGCGGTGTTCTATTAGCCTCGATCATGTCGAAGAACTTCTTAGCCGCTCCAGTCGGTGACTGGTCATCCTAATTGAAGTCTGGGCCAGCAACTGCCCTTACCATCTCTTCCCCTGGATCAATGCTTTGGTTGTTTAAATCTGGTTGAACGGGTGTAAACCCCTCCCCGTGCTTGTGCCAAACATTGTATAGGGCGCAAAAGCCCGACTTATAAAGATGTACAGCGACGGTATCCACATCGTGCCGCTGCCCGTTTCGACATTTTTTACACGGACACGGGATACATTTCTTTCCATCATAGTCGAGAGTCACAACATCTGGCTTGGACAGTGCTGCCTCAAGGAACACTTCAACCACATCAACAAAGTCTTTGTGCAGACCCCCACCGGGAACCTGTCTACTGTCGTACATCCATGAACGACAATGCGGCATTTTCTGGTGTTAACAATTCAATTACAAGGTGTGAGTTTACTCGAGTAAAATTGGGCAGAGAGCAGTTTTTGGACAATGCTGCCTCAAGAATAAATTGGGCAAGTTGATTGGTTATCTTAAATTGTTGCTATCTTAAATGTTGCTATCTTAAATTGGACAGCTGCTCCTTGAGTTTTAGGGTTATAGTAAGTTACATTGAGATGGTCACCTTCTTACAGACTACCATTGTAGGGTTTGAGAAAATCAACAGTGGATGTGACAGTTGACCTTTGTGGTTGGAGTAAATGCAATTAGAAATTAAAGGAAATCAGAAATTAGAAACTTAGGCCAACCACAAAGATCAACTACAAAAGAGGTGCATTTAGGCCAACCACAAATTAGAAATTAAAGGAGACTAAATCAACAGTGGGTTTGAGAAAAATTACCAATGTAGGGTCAATTTAGCAATTGATAACCAATAGTGCAGATAAAATTTGTGGATTTCTCCATTAAATCTCAACTAAAACAATAAATCGATAAAACTCAAGGAAAGAGGTAGAGCTACGAACCTCGACCTCAAAACACCTTCTGTCCTAAGTCATGCTTCCAATGAGAGTGAGAGAGAGATAGGCGGAGGAGGGAGGGAGTGGATTTCATCTCCGTGCGGTGGAAAGAGGGAGGGAGTGGATTTCATTTCAGTGCGACGGGGTTGTAGGGAACAGGTTTTAAAAAACGAAAGGTATTAGTTTCGTTTAGAATTTATTTTGACTATAGCACAGAGGGTGATGTGAAAGAGAGGGTGCGGTATTTACATCGGAATTCCATAACAAACAATGTGGTTCCCTGTGTATAATTTTCTAAGTTTTGTTGCGTACCCAATTATACGCTTCAAATTTAAGAAAATTTCAGTCTACACTAAGTCTTAAGAAAGTTACATAGGTTCACCACCTTCTTCATGTTCAGTCTTAATAAGCAATATTTAAATCGAGAGAGATCCCAACTCCTTTCGGCAATAAAGATAGAGAAAAACACAAGAGTTGGAAGAAATCTACTTCACATGTTCCTTGTATCACATCCTACTGTTTAAATAACGTTTCACATCCTACATACCGATTACTGTTTAAATCACATACTACATCCTGCGGGTTAATTAGTCACAGTCCATATTATATTCTACTTTAAAAAAAAGCATTTCAGCCAACGTCCGACGCATCACCACCACCACTATTGTCTTATGCACCATCTTGGCTCTTTAACTCCTCCCAAAAAACAAATAAACTCAGTCAGGTATTTAAAATTTATAAATTTGTAGTTAGAACTTTCTTGGATCAATTGAACAATACCCTAACTTACATCAATTGGTGGAGGCCTTGTTCCCGTAGCCTTGAATAGCGCATCGATACAAGTGTTGCTCCATTTATTCTGTTTCCTGACATCTGCCATTTCGTGTCTGTGTCGTTCCTCCTGGGTAGCTATCTCCTGAGCAAATGCACGACGTTCAGCTAATATCTTCTCAGCAACTAACTTGGCCACCTCTGAGTCTGTGAAGGTTTTCTTCACATCCTCAGCAGAGGTGGCCGTGCTCTTCGTTGGATCCGTTCCGGATGCTTCCATGGCCTGTAGCTCTCTGTTGGCTTTGCTTGTCCTGGCCTTGTTGCCAAAGCCGAACACCCTTCCATGCCGGTCCTCCCCGTCAGCAGCAAGCACCCACAACGCTTCATCACTGTATTGCCCACCAAGAATTTTTTTGGCTTGTTCATACCTCTCCTACATCGGTCATAAAAACATGTAAAATCATAAGTGTTGAGTATTTTAGGTATGGTGTTTTTATACTCTTTTAACTTTTAATATTTATAAACCTTTGTACCCAATGAATAGGTTAGTTGCAAGCGCACAACCTATCGATTGTAGTATTTAGGTGTCGATCCGCAAGGAGATAGGGAAATACTAATTTTTAATAAAGAAAACTACTTCTAAGACAAAACAATAAAAGTAAAAAGGGGGGTTTTGTGTAATTTCGTTTTTGAGGAGAATTAAAGTAAATCAAAAGTTCGTAACAAAAAGTAATAAAATCGGGTGACAATCAAGTTTGAGAAGTCTAGGGGTATTTGGTCCACAATCCCTTGCTAATTCTATCTACTCGGTTTGTTTAAATTCATGTTTGATTATGACGAGGTTTCTAACCTAAGTTAGCCTTTGGAACAAATATTAATACGAATATTTTGGGTGGACGGATTAATGTGCCTCGAATTCTAGGGCTGTCACTAACCTAGAGGGATATTTAATCACGTGCTTCAAAGTATATATCGATATTTGTTCTAAGGTGTCCTAATTAGGTTTTGACTTCACCGCTAAGTCCTTCACCAAACCCTAACCTTAATTTCTATTTTTCCAGATTTGAATACCAAAGTACGGTCGCTTCTAATCCAAATCCTAAGGTATTTGCAATCACAATATATACTATCCTATATGATCCTAATCTACTTTTAATCAAGAAGACTTAAACGGGACGACTACAAGTCAAGCACAACAAGTTGCACTATCCTATATAAATCCTAATCTACTTTGGGTCTAAATGATCAAAGCGGGACGACTACAATTCAAGCACAAATTATGGAACATCACAAATAATAAATCACAGAAATTAACATCAAATCAAACAATCATAATAAAAACTAAAATCCGAGTAAAATAGAATTAAACTAGTTCATGCTACATGACCTAAACCCCTAGAGAGAAACTAGCCTCTCATGGAGAAGCAAGTATTCATCATGAATTCAAGAACAAAATAAGTAAAGACAAAGAGAAACTAACTAGAGAAATAAAATACACCCTTCTCTAATTAAGAACCTTAATCTTCCTTGCAATTGCTGTGAGGATTCGCCTTCTTTCTCCTTGATTGCTCCTGTGGTTGATGCTCTATCTCGTGAATTTCTCTCTTAGAATGGTGATGCTTATGGAGAAGAAATTCATTTCCTTTTATAATGGATCTGGAGTGATACCTCGCATATTTAGTCTATTTTAGGCCTGTTTTAGTACCAGATTCGTGCCCTAATTCACCAGAATCATGTGCATTTCATCGATATATCTTTAGAATTTGGTACTGCTGAGTGTTTGTTTGTTTTCTGCAGGTTTGGAGCAAAACACACGAAGAAACGGCGATTCAGATGATGAGGTACGACCCTTACCAGGCTTGGTACGGGTCTCACCAGACTTGGCCATTTTTCAGCTCATCACGCCTGGTACGGCCAGGCCGTACCAATTTGGTACGGGCCGTACTTAAAGGCGGCCTGACAGATTCAAATTTTGACAGAGGCTATTTAAAGCGGGAAACTCTCCAATTTCGACATTGATTCCATTCCAGAGACATTTGAGAGCACAGTAAGAGAGAGAAAGAGAGCTAAGGAGCTAGGAGCAAGAAGGAAGGAAGAGGAAAGAGGCGAAACTCGACGGATCAAGCTTCCTCCTCTCGATCCCTTTTATTGTATTTTTAGATCAGATCATGTGCTGTGAGTAGTTATTTCAGTTTCTAGGGTTTAGAGATGGATTCTTGATTTGCTTTGACTTTCTTTGACTTGTATCTTGTATGAACTCTTTTGATTGATTGATTGTGATTTTCTTTGCCATCTCTTGCTTTGATTGCTGTGATTGTGTATGATGAATCTCTAGGTTTAGATCGAACCTATCAAGGTCATGTGATCATCTCAATCTCTCAACCAAATCAATTGTTTAGGGTAGACTTGTTCGAATTGAAGTCGAGAGGTTGAATTCTCCTCTAATCGACAGATTAGAGGGTGCCTTAGGTCTCCAATCAACCAGCTAGGGTAGATCTGTACCAACACATGAGAATTGAGGTGTAGAAATCCCTAAAAGGCAATCAATTGCATTCCAACCTAGATCTTGATCCAACACACGACGGTTGAGGCTTAGGAACCTTAGGTATGGTCAATTGAACCTTTCTAAAGAGTTTAGCACGAGGTACCAGCAAGGAATGCATCAACTCGAACTGGTAAGCTCTGTTCTGGCAAGCCAGTACGGGTCTTACCAGAGTGGTGCGGCCTTGCCTTACCAAGTGGAGTACGGCCTAGCCATACCAACTTGGTACGGGCCGTACCACTAGAGGCAGATCACAGATGAAATCTGAAACCCTGGAAACGCCTTTTATCCATAATCAAAACACAATTTACATTTCTTCTAGCATTTTATTACATTGTTTGAATTGCTTGAATTGACCTTTTTAGGAACTTAAATACCAAACCAAAACCTTCTCACTTCTAGTTTTTAATTGAGTTTGGTAGATTCTAACATAGTAATTGCCCGTCCCTGTGGATCGATACCCGATTATACTACTCGATAGGGGTTGTGCACTTGCAACCCTTACTCGTGAAGTGTAAGCGCGGTTTTAAAAGGTACGCCCTCAAGCGTACCGAAACTTGCGTTGCGCTTCTGCACGAACATGGAGCATATGAATGTGGGGAATCACTCTAAATCTGTCCCAACGTGTCCCCCACGTTTCCACCTTCTATTTTCCACCTTTTGGGACGTGGTCTGATGCGCCGAAAATAGAAAATCCTCCGAAATGGCAGTTTTTAGGCTGAATGCGGCCCAAGTGCGTCCGCACTGCGGTCGCACGCGCTTTATTTTCTGTTCTGAATTTCACTCTAAGTGCTGAGTGCGTCCGCACTGCTTCCCAGTGCGCCCGCATTCCTCTCGGACTTTTCTGTTCTTCTTTGGGTCAGGAGGCTGAATTTTTCTAAGTAAAAAGTGCGGGTCCCCTGCGGTCGCACTCTGGTCGCATTTTCTTCTAAGTAAAAAGTTGCTGGATTTCTTCACCAAAATTCGGCTAAGTAGGAAATGCGTCCCCACCTATATTTAGTGCGTCCGCACTCCTCTCGGACATTTCCTCTGGAGCTTGGATTTTCTTCTAAGTGCTGACTGCGGCCGCACTAAACTTCAGTGCGTCTGCACTTTGGTCCTTTTTCTTGTTTTCCTGCGAATTTCACACAGACAAATGCAGTAACTTGATTCTAGGGGTATTTAATCCTAAATTATACTAAAATACATGATATTTGGTGCTATTATGTGATGAAAACCTGATCGAACATATATATAAATTAAACCTATCAATAAGTAAATCACAATTACAGTGAGGCGAGACAACAAATTAAGATAAGCAAGATAAACAATATGAGACCGGTAATTGATACCATTAATTAGTAGCACTTAACAGAAAATAACTTAAAAGCACTTAAGGATGACATTAGAAATGACAGTTACACCCTTCATCATTAGTAGCACTTAACAGAATTTGATATTAATAAAACATTAGGAATGATAGTTATACCCTTCATCATTAGTAGCACTTAACAGAAAATAAAAACAAACTCCGCTTCCAATTCGTAACACTGATATTTCAGACTGAGCTAGAACTCGCTCTCTCCTCTCTCAACCCCAGACCCCAAATTACTTTTCCTTCTCAGAATCTTGTTGATTTTTTGATGAAGTAATAACTAAGTTTAGATGGGAAATTAACTAATTTAGATGGGGAAATAACTAATAAATTAAAAGCCTTGAATATTGTACAGCCTATAGATTTCGGTTCTATTTCAACATTTTGCTATATGAGTGTGCAAAATTACGATGTTGAATTCTCATATGGCCTCAAAATCAAGAAAATCAAGTATAACCAAAGCTTTCGACAAACTTTTTTTATTAATAAATTAGGCAGGGATAAAATGATTCTCTTACCCCGACATCTTTCGCCCTAGCATTAACGTACACCTTGCCTTCGTCTGTATTGCTTGTATGAAGTCGATCGAATACATCCACCAGTCCAATTGAAGGTCCCTTTTCAGCGGTCTGACAAGAGAAGTACATAATAATTCAATTGATGTAATGGAAAATCACAACTTAATGAAAACATCATGCATAAAAGGAAAAAGCATATTTTAGCCAAAAAAAATATGCTTATAATAAACAGGGTTGAGAAAATACCATGGCCTCCTTGTGCTTGTACGTGCTCCTCGAACCACCCACATGATGTACCACCCGACCTTTTTTTATCTTGTTATCTCGATTGGTGCACGACAGTTGGTCCCACTTCGGGTGGTTCCAAATGTCACATAGGCCCTTCCAGTGAGATAACTCCTTGCACCATGGGGGACAAGACTCTTTCCACAACTCCTTCACCGGTCCGTACTTAATATTGCACGCGCTCCTTGCTTTATTCAGCATATGAGTGTATGTCTCAGCAGCAATATTTTCGAATACATCGAGACACCGAGCCTCCTCTTCTTCAGCCCCCCATGAGTACCTCTCCAAGAACCGTCGCAGGATTACTAACCTGGCACTCGATGGGAACATGTTGTACGTCCTGCAAGGCCCCGGCATTTCGGCCGTGGTCAGCAGCCTTATGGTACTTACCAGCTTAGTGCACTTGGGTGACGATGTGAACTCACTGTCACCCACGACAAACACTTCAGGTCTGTCCTCTGGCTTAGCCGGGTCACGGATCTTGGCCAGACCTCTTCCACGTGGCTTGGCATCCTTCTTCTCTTTCTTAGGTCTGCCCCTTTTCTTTCCAGATGGCACTTTTGCCCCCGCTTCATCAAGTTCTCTCCCCGATAGCCCAAAAGCTTCCGGACAGGCACGTAGGGGTCGACGCATACGGAACCTCCTACCACCATCATCCTCCACGGCCGGTTGCTGTCCCATCAATCGGTCGGAGAGTTCCGGACCATGCGAATTTTCCGGAACCTTTCCCTGAGGAGCTGACCTGGGAGCAGCAGATTGTGGAGCAGGCTGCGACTCTGAGGAGCTGTCCTGCTCCCAATCTGACCATGCACTAACCTGATCAGATGCCGAAGATGGCGCAGCCCCGGCCTCTTCAAGGTTCGACCGCTGAGGGGAGGGTTGGGATACGAATCCCTCTGGCCTCGGTGGTGATTCCGAGGGGCCTTCATCTGCCATTTTGCTAGTCTGGCCTTCCTCCGACCTTTTCTTAGGTTTAAATCTTGGATTGGTGGGGTTGGGTCCAAAGAATAATTTCGCCGACGAGACCGACTCTGCCCTTGTGGGGTTGGCAATAGGCCCTGATAGGTCGCTATCCCTCGTCAGATTTCGTGTGGATCTCCGAAACAAGATGTTTGGTTTCCCACATGGTTTTCGTGAACTGGGATCAGAAGGGGAAGTCGCTGCATGGGTGGGCGGCGGTTGCGGAGTAGGCGTCGCTGCCTGGGTCGTAGGCGGTTGCGGGGCATGCGTCACTGCCTGGGTCGGCGGTGGTTGCAGAGCAGGCGTCGCTGCCTGGGTTGGCAGCGGCGCAGGATCAATACTGGGATTGAGCCGCTTGGATTTCCGGCGCTGGACATTGTCAGTCCCGGCCATGCTAATCTGTGACAGTAAATTTGTTTAGGTAGAGTGATAGAATTAAGATTGATGACTTACCATGATTAAATTAATGTTGCAGTATGCAAAGACTTAAATACTCTTTATCAAATATTTTTCTTATCATCTAATGTAGTCATCCTCTCCAACAAAGTACAAATAATTTGATTTACTGGTAAATTACAAGAACAAGTTAGAAGCAGAGGCAGTGGTACAAATAATTGAGTACTCGCGTACTAGCAATTTAACTCTCACAATATAATTTAAGAAGTGTTTCCTGGATATAACTAGATTAGGTTCATCCTAAAGAAAAAAAAAAGAATGTGTACTACGATGTAATTGTCCACCGGAAATTAAAAACAATTGGGGTTAACATATTGACTAGAACCATATTAACCTTGGCGTGAAAAGAAGTTAAGCAAATTTTAAGGTGGACATGAGAAAGTGTGCTTCCACCGGACAAAATTTAGAAATTGACAAAAGACCATCAAAGTTTGGATGAGAAGGTGTTCTTACAAAGAAAAATTATTCGAACGAAAAATTTGTTTAGGTACAGAACTTTTGAGAAATTTTATACAAATATAATACGAATACTTATAAATTAATAAATGTAATAAAAATTTATGATTCATACCCCCATAGAGTATAGACATAGTATATATGAACAATTTGAATTGGTCTAGTCTGTTACTTTTTAGTACTATTACTACGAAGCAATTACCACAATTCACATACATTTGTATTTCTTAGTCCTGTGTTCAGTTAAGCTATAAGAGAGAAATTAGGATTATCTAAAGCAAGGTAGTGTAAATTTGTAAATTTGCCAGCTTTCACAACTGTGGAAATTGATGCACACTATACAAAATGTTCCAGAACAAATGTCATCATCAGTAGATGGTGTTCAGCCTAAAATGTTAAATGTTACAACTTCTTACAGTAAATGTTAATATCAGTAAATGTTATAGATTCAGTAAATGTTACAAAATTATCCATGCTATAGATTCTGTTCAGCCTAAAAGTTAATATCAATAGCCTAAATTAACAGTTAATATCAGTAGCCTAACTTAAAATTAACAAACTAAGGTAACCAAAATTTCCTGGCTCGCCAGATAAGGTAACTTTTCAAGGCGAGCGAGGGTTGAGACTAATCAAGTGTTCAAAAGAGCCGCTAACCCAACATTTCAAACCCTTGATCAATTGGATTATGTTGTAACATCAAGGCCCTACTGTTGAAATACAAAAACCCTAGATCGATGAAAACTTACGATTTTGTCTGTTTGAGGCAGTCTCCTCTCGATTGAGCGCGGTCTTGGTCCAAATCAACAGATCTCCGATCGGCGGAGTAGCCACCGGCCTAGGTTGAGGTATGAGAGATCGGGGAAGGCAAGGTGGTAGAGAGAACGACCGGGTTTCCTAGTTACAGCCTTCGAGAGAGGGGAGAGGAGAGGAGAGGGGGCTGGCGGTGCGTCTTCGAGAGTAGTGAGAGGGAGTAGAGACTAGAGAGAGGAAAATGGTGCGAGTAGAGAGGGAGGGAAATTGTCACAGGTGCGAGTAAAGAAAGGGAGTATGAGGGTTTTGAAAAACGCTTAAGTCCGGGGTATTGAAAGTGAAACCCCTCTGCCTCGCATTTACTTGGACACACCTACTCGGATCGGGTCAAAAAATGCGGTAAGGTAACGTTTATGTTAAAATCCAAACCGTTTAATGTTGATCTGCACGAATCTTGAAGAGTAAAGAAGCATCACAAGACAGCGAATCTGAATATATGTATTATGTTACCTTAGAGACAAAGAGGCGCTATCCCAGGACTACTAAATTGAGACATCCATTGCAAATCAAGTGATATTGATTGACTATCGGACGGCTCAGGGTTACAGCCAACCTATCTTGATGATGCATGTAAAGAAATTAATTTCAATAAATCGAAAAAAAAAACATATTTACTTTTTTTAAATATTATGTAGACAAATAATGCATATAATTGTAATTTTTATTAAATTCCCTTATTATTTGCATTTGAAAACATCTTGATTACTTGTGGACCGTTCGTTTTCGCATTAAATCTCAACGGTCGATTTGCTATAAAATCATCCTAATTTGGTTTTGAAATGATCAAAGTAAATAATTTAACTTAATGAAAAAGAAAAAATTTACGTTTCGACTCGAACAGACTTCGATCTAACGATAAGTATTTATAGCCCTACGATGTTAAGGTATTTCGTCGGTTGGATGGATAGGTAAATTAGCATAAAATGTAATCAAACTTTCCGAGAATCAATTAAATTCGATAAATTTTTATTTGAACGGTTCCGATCGATCAACGGAGCACATATATATACACGAGCCTTCATTAACTCATACAACCATAGTTCATGTTACATGTTCATGTATAAAAGATGTAATTGTTTTAATGAAGACCATGTATTCCTATATATATCAACATTATGGGTCAAAATCATTTACTAATGCAATATACATACTTAATCATCAATTATTTTGTATATATTCTGTTAATTTAATTTTCAATGTATGTAATTCCTAAAATATGAGAAAAATTTGATAAATTATTTACGTATTATTTAATTATCAACTAAATTCACGGTTACACATAATCAATACATCCTACTATTTATTCGATATTTTTTACCATAAACTCCCAATTAACGACACGATTCATTAGTAATTGCTTTTATACATTTCATTTTTCTTACCGTTATCAAACCAAAAATCCAAACACGTGAACGTGTCGCCATACATGTATAAATTCAACATCCCGACCTTGAAATGAAGAGCAACTAAAATTGGAATCAAAACAATACAACTTTATTTTTTATTAAAGAAAACAAATAAACATTAATATCAAATATATTTCGAAATTACCTAAGTGAATACATTAATTTCTCATTGTATAAAATAAACTGTGACAAAAGAAATTTAAAAATTAAGTAACTCACCATACATTAATAAATTTGTACTATTTTGCTTAGTGCAGTGGCAATGGGTGATATTTGGTACAAATGAAGGCGTTTTGTTAACAGAGCATTAATGGCTTTGCGCAGTGCACATATTATTCTCTTAGAGCAAGCTCCCACACTACAAGTGCCGAACATTAAGTAAAAACAGCTCTCCATTCAGCACAAAGGAATTAGGATTTCCCCCCAAATGGCCCCTGGGAAATTTCATTTTCCCCCCAAATATCTCGAATTCGCCTATAAGGTACCTCATACTATACGTTGCCGACGTGTCCGTTGTTATACTCGGGAGGGCGCACGTGTCCCGATCATGTTTGCTCTAAGATTTGTAGAGAACGCATCATATCGGTTGAGATTTGTCAAACAACTTGGCAAAATTGCGAGGTAACTCCGAGCCTGTGAAGTCCAGACAGATGAAACCCCCCTTTATGCATGCCATTTCTATCGCACCCACATTTCATTTCCACTGAAACTAAGTTCACCTGTCGCGCCTCCCTTGGAGATGGTTTGTGAGCGTTTTAGCGCTCACGACCTTGACGGCCTTTGAGGCCGTATCAGATCTGAACCCAGGATCATCACACTTTTAGCTCTATTTGTAAGTACATTGTTACTCTTTGACATTTCAGCAAAATTACTTTAGTCGAACTAGTTTCCTTAAATTCTGGCTTTGGGTTCAGAACTAGAGGTAAGGCCTTGAGATAAGAAAAGTATTTCGGGTGCTTCTTTCCAAAATTTACCTCAAATTGGAACCCTTAACTAGAATTTCTTGGAATTCTTGTTATTCTGGTCTTGATTTCCTTTTGGATTTATCTATCTTTCTTAAAGTAACAAAAAGTAACAAATCCATGCTCAAGTAGTTGTCACTTATTGGACTGTAATTAAATACTAATTTAGCAATTACAGGATATTAGTAGTAATAGACTATTACAACTAATAAAGGAGTCCTATTACAAGACAAAAAGATGTTCTTAATTTTTTTTGAACATAAAGTGTATTAAATCAAACTATCCAGTTTGCTTGACTGTACTAGCTTTGAGTTCAGGTACTATTCGAATTTATTTGTCTATATATATATGGCTGACCAATGTATGGCATTATGTTATAACCTGGAATTTGTGCATTTAGTTAATTGTTTTCCAGATTAAAAGTTCTCTGTTGTTGACCAAAACTAATAATTTTTAAATTATCAAAGTTTTTTTCAATGATTGCCTGTGCTAGAGTTTATACACTGTCTCCATAGGTTTTATATGTAAAAGACATGTAGTTGTAAACTTGCATGAATGTTGGTGTAGATGCCATCCATGTCAGTCCTTATGTCCATTCTCTCAATCAAATGCTGCACTTGATGTTGGCTTAAGAAACTATAAGATTACTATTTCATGCAGCTGTAAACTTGCATGAATGTTGGTGTAAATGCATTTGATGCCGAATTTATGCAGCTGCCCAAAACTAACATGAATTTTTGTTGTTTTTTTTTGCAAGAGGTGGACAAAATTAAACATATGGCTCCCAGAAAATCTGCTCTGAAAAGAACAAAAGCAGCAACATACAAAAAGAAAAAGCGCACGATAGATGAACGTAATGAAATCGGGGAGAGTTCTATGGGTCCAATAGAAGGTGAAGTACAACCACCAACGAAAAAGGGCAGAGGCCCTGGAATTGTGCGAGACGCGACCGAGGATGTCGAACAACGTCTAGAAATTTGGGTGGTTGGGAAAAAGGAGTTCACCTGTGCAATCAAACCAAAGGATATCACCGCATCGATCACTAGGCTAGCTCTCGACTTCATGCCTGGACCAATAAGAAGTTATCACAACTGGGACAAATCGTGGAAGGACATTTTCGAGAATGCGTTCTTGGTAACCAAACACTTTTTATTTCTTTTGAAAATAGCGGGTGTAATTCCTTTCTATTATGTGCTCTATTCTGTGCTTTTTAGAACAAAACATACTGCATCTAGGTAGCTATGAGGTATTGACCAATATATAAAATGATAGAACTGTGGCTACAACTCGAGTTGACCACATCATACCATGCATCACACTTTTAGCCTCTTCTGGTAATGCATTTTTACCAACTGTTGTGTGGACTATATATTATGAAAAGGAATGCTTACAGCATAACAAGTGACTATGCTGGGGTTATTTTGGTGCCGATTTGGGTGCCTTGTTGATTCTGGTACATTAGTACCCCCGTACCAGCACCATGATAGATGCTGTTGTCTTCTTTGTTCTTTGCCTCTGGTACCGATTTAGTCGAATTAGTCACTAAATTTTGTTGATTTAGTCACTACCCTAATTAGTCACAGCCACCATTGGCCAATCTAATTAGTCACAACCACCATTACACAGCCATCACAGCCTCCATGTGTTGGCGTATTACACAGCCTTCTCCTACACCGCATGATTTAAATTATTCAATAAAAGTTCAACTTACCGACTAATATGCATGTTGGGTGTCGCTCCATAATTTCCAAATTTTACAGGAAAGATTCAGGTACCGGGCAGATCAAGATGTCAGCCTTTGTCGGGCCGTTCTAGATGCCATTGCAGCCAAACGATACACTGAGGAGCTGAACAAAGCTAGAACTAAATGCATAAAGAAATTTGGAGATGATATAGATTCATGGAAGAGCATGGTTCCTCACTGGTGTCTTCAACCCTCCCATTGGGCTGGTCTCTGTGATATCTTTAACACCGAGGATTGGAAAGGCCTGAGCAAACAAAACAAAGAAAACCACCTTGCATCTGGCTTTGCGGTCCCCCACTATGGTGGTTGTTCAAGCGCACACCAGCATCTTAACAAACTGGTAATTAGATGAACTGCACTTGTGTTAAAAATATAAAACACTGTAAAATGTAGTCAATACTCTAGTCGGTTGACTAATTTATTACTGTTTTTCCTTGTGGAGAAAACTCTGAAAAAGGGAGGAGCACCAACTATGAGGGAGCTCTACGTCCATCTTCACAGTAGAACTGCAGACGGGAAATCACCGGTGCTGGCCAAATACAACGAATCCGTGGAGACTGCATCTGAACTCAATGATAACGATGAGGGTACTGTCTCGCTGCAACCCATAGACTTTGACATCACCTCGAAATTCACCACGGAGAAAGCAGAAAAAGTATTTGTAAGTTTTTTTCCGACATCACCTCCATGATAAGCATAATATTTCTAATTTCCCCTTCTATCTATTTAAGTTGTCCTTTAATTATTTTAACTAGTATTTTGACAAATATATCCTTGTTCCTCTGACTTGACCTGGTCCATTGTTACACCTCTGAAACTATGGTCAAATTGAAGACTGGATGATCACCTTAGAAAATTTCATACAAATATTAAAAATCTAATGTGATTATCAGAAGTACAAGCTTGCATGGCAGAGGTCTCAATCGACCAGGTCAATTGGGCAAACACCATCCAATAGAAGCCTTTCTAACAACCCGCAATGAAAAATAATCATATTGCTGGAAGCCTTTTATTTTTCCATATACCTAAACGGTACTGAATAAATTTGTCCATAATATATGCTTCAACTGAAATTACTATTCCATACTATTACACATGCCATTGGTTATGAGTTTAGTTTGTACGTGCTAGGTTTGTGCTTGGAACTATTGCCGGTCCTTTTTTCCGACTATACTTCAAATTATATTTAAAATGACTTTTTTTAACATTTTCCAAAATCTGATACAAAAATGTACCTGCCCAAGCACCATATCTCTAGATGAACTTATTATCTATCACAGCTAAGTCCCCTAATCCTGTCAGAACTAGAAATTTTGCATTGTAGCCCCTACATTTAACATAATTCATTCAAAGTAGTATAGGAAGTTGGGAATTTATCGAAACGACCCTCAAAATGATGCCGTTGACTGTTTTCACCAACTGTCAAGTGAGTACCAATAACTGTACAATACCAGTTTGGCAAAAACAAACATTACAATTTTGGAAACAAATAATTAGCAATAATATATATTTCTCGACTATTGCATATAATAGACAGATGTTACGGGTATGACTGCTCACGAGGACCATGCTGACGTGGATGAGGCTGACCTGTTTATGTCAGCGGTTGGCAGTAGCTACCATGGCCAGGTCAGAGGCTTTGGATGCGTCCTCGACCCGAAGTTGCCCAAAACAGCTGGACGAGGACGGGCCACCCCTACACAGTCCGACCTTTCTGATGTCACAAATATTGGGAAGCAAAAGGATCTTCACGGATGATGTCCTAGTCAGAATGTTAAACGAACGTGATATGCGACTGGCCGAGGAAAGGCAAGAGAGGAAAAGAGAGCAAGAAAGATACAACATGCTCTTCACCAAATTATTCAGTCTGGTTGGACAGCAAAACCCAGCTGTACAGGTTAGTCCGACTATGCAAGAGTCTTCAATGTTATACTTCCACTCACTGCCTTTACTACAACTTGTATTTCTTTGTTCTTTTCGACATGCCTGTTTGTCATTCAGCTGTTATAGTTTCATTCATATGCTTAGAATGCAAAAAGAGAATCAATTGATAGTTTGCTTTTATTTCCTTTTAACTATTCTTCAAATATCCATTTTTCAGCTTATCACTTTACCACAACTTGTTCAATAGAGGACTGTGTAAGCATGATAAAAATATGGACTGTGTAAGCTTAATTAAGAGGGGACTGTGTAAGCCTAAGGTTTAACTTGATAGAAAAAGGTTTTACCTCTAGACCTAATAGAAAAAGGTAAATCTATCCTATCAGTTACGTATTTCACACCGATGGAACAAAGCCGGCAACATTTTCAATAGGTTCTTGAGAGCCCAACCAATTGCCTGCTGTTTTAACTTATTTACAAACTTACCACAAACATGTTTAGTCTATCCGTTTAACAATAGGAATAATTTGAACCGTTACAAGATGGGCGTCAGAAAACATCAATCTTGTAGAATTAATATCAGAGAAGGTGGGGACTACAATTGGTTAAATCATATAATTTGTACATACCCAAATATGTTGACTGTTGCATAGTACTATATTGTTTCAAGATTACGAGTTTATATACACTAAGTTTAGTTAACTGTTTCACTTTGGTAGTTCTCTCTTATTGGATTTGCACGATGTAAATTAAAAGGCCATCCCTTCTTTATCCTGCTTATTACTGAACTCATACCATGCTACATCCTAGTACTAACCTTTCTTGTGCATATTTAACACAGGCACAGGTTAACAGTGCTCATGAGGGGGTAATGGGGAATATGCAAACTCTCCAGGTGAAATCTTTGAACTTAACAACTCAATCCTTTTAATTATTTCTCTACGATCAGATGTTGTGCTATCCAAATGATAACAGTGCGCTTGAATATTGACTAGTGTCAGGATCCCACCTCTCTACCTCAATCTCAGGAAGGAGCCCCACTAATGCAGTTTGCCCACTCTCAAGTAAGGAGATTTATTAGTACTTATTTATATACGCAATGTATAAACATAATTAGGTAAGACAGAACCATCGAGTTCAAATATTTCAGCAACGACAAGAACTGATATATAGTACTGTGCAAACTCTCTTTTATTCCTTTATTTTTAGTGATTTGAGTGAATACAATGAGTATGGTGCAAAATCAATTTCATCGAGGGTGGATTCTGGCCAAAATCACTTTTTAGTTATTTTTAGTGATTTTTGCCAAAATTAATTTTTGCGGGAGTTTCAACATAGTGGTGCTGGTTTATTTTCTCTGGATTTGGTGAAAAAAATACATTGCTATTGAAGATCTCAAAATCAGTTTAATGAAAGCTACATTATTATCCTTTCGATTGAAACATGTCTAATAACTGGATGGGGACTGCTCATACCTTGTTTATCAATTATGATGCCTTGTTTATCATTATTAGATTTTTAGATTTTTATGCATTTTTATCTTTCAATGGAAATTAACTTGAGAAATCTTAAAACTGGTACTGCCCTAAATCTAAACTTGGGAAGCAATATGTAAGACAACTAGTAGAACATGAAAGACAACCAGTATAAGATGAAAAACAAACAGAAGAAGATGAAAGACAAATACTACAAGATGTAAGACAACTAGTAGAACATGAAAGACAACTAGTAAAACATGAAAGACAGCTAGAAGAAGATAAAAGACAACTAGAAGAAGATGAAATACAACCAGTAGAACATGAAAGACAGCCAGCACAAGATGATAGACATCCAGTAGAATAGGAAAACAACCAGTACAAGATGAAAGACAACAAGAAGTAGGTGAAACACAACTAGTAGATGATGAAATACAACCAATATAACATGAAAGACAACAAGTACAAGATAAAAAAACAACCAGTGGAACATGAAAGACAACTAGTTCAGATGAAATAAAACTAGTACAAGAAGAAGACAACCATAAAAAAATGAAAGACAACTAGTAGAAGATGAAAGACAACCAGTAGAACACGAAAGACAACTAGTACAAGATGAATAACAACTACAAGAAGATGAAATACTACTAGAACAAGATGAAAAACAACTAGTAGATGATGAAAGAAAACTAGAATAAGATGAAAGACAAATGAGTAATAGATGAAAGACAACCAGTACAAGATGAAAGACAACGAGTAGTAGACGAAATACAAATAGTAGAATATGAAAGACAACTAGTAGAACATGAAAAACAACCAGAAGAAGATGACAGACAACTAGTAGAACATGAAACACAATCAATACAAGATTAAATACAACTAGAAGAAGATGAGAAACAACTACTACAAGATGTAAGATAACTTTAAGAACATGAAAGACAACTAGTACAAAAGAAAAACAAAAGAAGATGAAAGACAACTACTACAAGAAAGAAAACTTGAAGAAGATGAAATACAATCAGTTGTAGATGAAAGACAACCAATAAAATATGAAAGACTACTAGAAGAAGATGAAACACAACTAGAAAAATATGAAAGACAACTAGAAGAAGATGAAATACAAGTATTACAAGATTAAAGACAACCAGTAGAACATGAAAAATAACAAGTACAAGATGAAAGCCACCAATAGAACATGAAAGACAATCAATACAAGATGAAAGACAACCAGAAGAAGATGTAAGATAACAAGTAGAAGATGTAAGACAACCAGGAGAACATGAAAGACAACATGTAGAACATGAAAGACAACCAGTACAAGATGAAAGACAACCAGTAGAACATGAAAAACAACCAGAAGATGAAAGACAACAAGTACAAAATGAAAGACAACTAAAAGAAGATGAAAGAACTGCTACAAGATGTAAAACAACCAGTAGAACATAAAAGACAACCAGTAGAACATAAAATAAAATCAGTACAAGATGAAATACAACTACTACAAGATGTAAGACATCAAGTACAACATGACTGACAACTAGTAGGACACAAAAAACAATTAGTACACGATGAAGAACAACGAGTAGCAGATGAAAGACAACTAGTAGAATATGAAGTACAACAAGTAGAACATGAAAGATAATAAGTACAAGATGAAAGACAACTAGAATTAGATGAAACAACTGTAGAAGATGAAAGACAACTAGAAGTTAATGAAACACAACTAGTAGAAGATTAAAAACAAAAAGTACAAGATGAAAAACAACTAGAAGAATATGATAGACAACTAGAATCTAAGCTAAAATCTCAACTTGAAATTGTGACAAGCCAGCCCTAACTAGCTCGCGAGCTGACGAGCTGGCTCGCTGGGTCTGGCTAGATATTGTTTTAAGAAGAAAATAAATTTTACAAACTTTTTGGATCGAACTGAACCGAGCTGGACCAAACTAGACAGTATAAAATGCACACAAATTCATATAAATTCACAAATTGATGCCTAGCCGAGCTAGCTCGCGAGCTGACGAGCAAGCTAGGTCCCAGCTTGAACTCGTTAATTCTGGATCGAGCTAGTGACGAGCTGGCTCGTTAACAGCTCGATTCAGTAACGAGCGAGTTACGATCGAGCTACGAGCTTTATTACCACCCCTCCAGACCAAATAAATTTCCGGGTCGCTATTTGGACGATTATCTGCGGTACCGGAACTTATTTGAAATATGGATCCGCTTTTTCGTGCCAGAATAAAACAGATGAGTCAGATTTCATTCTACACGGTCCGATACCTTGCTGGATCTGAATTTAATTTTTATTGTCTTACACTTGGTGCTTCAATTGGAGTGATGATATTCACACTACAAAAAAAATTATTAACGCAATAAGTTTTAAATATTTTAATAAATAAACAAGTTTATTCGGGACGGAGTCAGGAATTCATGAAATGAGGGTTAAATTTTTTTTTTTTAATAAAAATAGTGAGTGAGAGAAATAATATAAAATAAGAAGTGTTACATGTGAGTTTTTGATTTTTTTTTTATTAAAAAAGTTCTAAAATACTAGAAATCTTCCAAATTATACACAATTTTATTTTTTTAAGAATGAGTCAATAGTATAAAATTTTACAAAAAATATGGGGTCAATTTCTTGTACCCCTAGCATTTTACTATAATTTATATAAGAGAAGTATATTTTTAGGAGGAGGGTTCAAATGCCTCCATTTTTCATGCCTCCATCATGCCTTTATTTTAAAAAACTTTAACTCAAAATTTAAAACTTAAAAGTCAAAATAAAACCGTTGGATATGATCTACATCATTTTATCTATGCACGTGTAAAAAAATTTGACATTTCAATTTTGATTTGGTTGTCATCGAGAGCTTGTAAAAAACGTACTAATGTGGATAATTTCTAGACGTTGATTTTTCAACTTATTGATTCACATAAAAGCAAAATCAAAAATTTGATATTTTTTTACGAGTACATAGATAAAATGATGTAGATCATATCCAACGGTTTTATTTGACTTTTAAGTTTTAAATTTTGAGTTATTAAAGTTTTACATAGATAAAATGATATGATCTACAGCACCGGTAGAGAGAAGAAAATCACAATTTCTACTTTGTTGAATTCATTCCTAAATTTTGGAATGTAATAGTGATGTGGTGGTCCCTTATTGAATCTGTCTTAGCTCATCTCCTATCAGCCAATTTCCAAGGATTTCAGTTCAACCAATTTGTACTGCTATTGAACTAAAACAATACTATATGTTGCCTGTTAAATCTATTCAATATTCACCTTGAGAGGATAAATTAGATACAAATTTACATTCCGTTGTTCTATTTTGTCTGAAGTAACTTTCAAATATTTAGATATGAAATGGTCTGTTTTACAGTTGTTCCGTAACATATAAAAATTTTACAAACAAAACAGACAATTTCCACACAATATTTCATATCTGTCCATCAAATTTGCAAAGAAACATATTAATATTTTACACGCAGAAACAACAACTTGTAATGATAGTTGATAGTTTTTTTTTTATTTTGTTAACTTAGATCGATGTAGGTTTTCATTGATACATTATTGAAAAGTACAAGCATGAGAAAAAAAAATAAAGAACATCTAAATAAATTCGGTGCAATTAATATTTTTAAACAAATGATCGATGTTCAAGTAAACAAATGAAAAGGTATATCTAAGCTGGAATCTCATTCTCACCATGCAATTTTTTTTTTTTTATTTTGGCGTTCTTTTGCAATTAAAAAGTGCTTTCGGTGCATCTTGCAATTCAGAATTGGATTAAGGAGGTTCCAATATATAATATGTCTTCTTTGACGGTTCTCAGGCAAGAATTCATTTTGCATTGACTAGGTTAAGTTCAACAAGAGAATATTAACAAGTTGGTTCCGAATCTAACAGAATATTATAAAAGTTTGTGCATTTCAACCCGGATCGAATTGATTCGAATTATGATCAGACGGTAATCTAAACAAATATATTTTGTTATCTCAGAGGATATGGGTTCCAAGTGAGGCTGCGGTGATATGCATATTGCAGATTGGTCCGTACTATGAATTAATATATTTGTTTTTAAAATTTAAATATTCAACCTAAATCACTAAACATGTTAAAAAAAATTATTTGAAGACTATATTTTATATTTTTTCAGAATATTTCTAGTTATTTAGATAAGTAGAAAATCATTGTATCATGTGATATTTATTTTATCTATTTAAAAGTAGTAAAAGAAAATTAAAAAATATAAAATTTGGTCTTTAAATATATTTTCATATGGAGATCTGTTAAACGATTTAGATCAATTGTATGGACTTTAGAGATGAAAATATTAATTTATAGTATGAACCAATCTGTGATATGCATAGTCAATTATAAGTTTATAACAGATAATCTCTCTTGCAAAATACTTTTATGTTTATTCTTGTTATTTCCTTGAGATTTAGAAAATCTTATTTGTTTTCTCCATTTCATTCTGAAAAAGATAAATTTAATAACAAAAAGATAAAAAGTTTCATAATATAATAGGCACAAATCAATACCATATGTCTCTTAGCTCCGTTAGCAACTTTTTAAAGAATATTAATAAATACTTATTTGACCACGTAGGACTACAATGATCTACAATTAGAGACCTTGAACGGTTCTACAATATTTATGAATTTCTGGAAATAGAGAGAAATAGAGAGAAAAAAAAAGTATAAGTTTCTTCTTCCTTCTTTTGTAATAGAAATTCGAAATTAGGTAATTAAAGATCCAAAAGATGTAATCTCTTGATGCTTGAGTTCATGTGAATAAAATCCCTTTGATGAAATGAAAATCCTTTTTATTTGAATTTTTCGGTTTTTTTTTCTTTTTAAGTTCATTGTTGGGGCTTCTTTCATTTGATATTTTTCTTTTTCTCTCTATTTTGTTTTGGATTTTGTAAAGCACAAGATGAGAGAACTTCATGATGTTTTAAGCTTATTTCATAAGTAAACATAAAGTTCAATGATCATCAAGCAAAAAATAATATATGCATAAATATATTAAACAAAAAATCTCTTTTCTTTCTTTTCTTTTTCTTTCTTCTTCTTTGCTGCCTTTATAAACAAAAATATGTATATATGTTGTTTTTGGTATTTTATCTCCCTTTTGCACTTTATTTCAAGTAAATCTACTAAAAAAATATATATAAATCCGAAATATATAAAAAATGATGATCTCTTCGAATCTTTGATCTTTTATACTTTTAATCTTTGTATAAAATAATTAAGCAATGAAGATGCATGTGTTGAGCTGTATAGTTCCTATTGCATCCAATTTGTTTGATTATTTTATTAGAAAAGATTAGAAGTAACAAAAACGAGTTATGGTGGTTTGAGCTGTATAGTTTTCATTATAATCTCCTTGGTATGAGACTCATGTTGCATAAATGGTGCTAATTAGTTTCTTTGAGCATAAATGTATGCCATGTGTATAAAATACACTATATGAAGAAATTAAATAGTCCTTTGTGCAAATGGTGAAAGAGAAAGGTTTAAATTGTAAAAAAGGCTTTCATGAAGTTGAAATTCGCCAATTACACATTTAAATCAATGACCTCTTGATGATTTGCCTCTTTATCAAGTGAGATTATGCAAAAACATAATTTTGGTATTTAAAGAAACATTATTTTGGAATTTTGGATTTTTCCCTTTTCCTTTTGTTTGTTGGTACCAACTTGTAGCCTAAAAGCTACTCAAACTTGTTAGAACTCAAAACCAATTATGATAAATGTTCCCTACAGCTTCTGGTACCAGCCAATGAACAGTACCAGTACCAAACCTCAAGGAATGTACCATTGGTACAAGAAAAGCACTCAAAAGTGCCAAAATGACCTCCTCTGGTAAACAGAATATTCTGGACTGACACAGGAACCAAAATGAAAGTAAAGACACAGGAACCAAAATGACCTCCTCTGGTAAACAGAATATTCTGGACTGACACACCTGGTGCAATGGCCACCGAGTAGAAGCTGATGAGGAAGACGACAACCAGTGCTGTTGTCGTTGCAATTGCTAAGAAAGCGCCTTCCATCGATCCTGCACTTCAGAGTACCACCACTACGAAATCCCAGTCTCATCCTTGAAATCACAATTTCGACAGTTCGAGTAGTGATAACAAAACTTCTCTTGTCCCTTCACCTCTCGTCTCTGTTACAGCACCGGTAGAGAGAAGAAAATCAAATAAGAAAAAAAACAGGGAAATAAGAGGCATTGGAATCGAGGCAAGGTGCAATAAAAGAGAAACAAGAGAGGGGATTTGACTAGATCGGACCTCGTTAAAAGAGCCAAGTCAAGCACCGAGCTCTTGTCGCTTGACCCACAGCAACCTTGATACAATACAATTCATAGATATGCAAATCTCACTGGTACAGAAAAATACAGTAGCCACGGTCAAAAATATAAGAGTAAAGATGTAGTCCCCCTCACTCCAGTTCCCTAAACGTCCCCCCATTATAACTAACTTTTTCAATCATTGAACCACCTTGAAAAACGTGTAAAACGTGTAAAAGTTGAGTCCAGTTTTTTTCTTGAAATACTTGATATCATAAGTATGAATACTTGATGAATTATATATGAATACTTGATATCTTAGGTATTCATACTTTCCATTTTGTATGAATACTTTCCATATTTGAGTCCAGTTTTTTGGATTTAAATACTTGATATCTTAAGTATGAATACTTGATGAATTATATATAAATATTTGATATGTTAGGTATGAATACTTCCCATTTTGTATGAATACTTTCCATATTTGAATATTTGATACCTTGAAAAACGTGTAAAAGTATGTCATCATGGATCTCATTTGAAAGAGAAAAAAAAAATAGAAAACGTTCGTATTTTTAGATTTGCAAAATTCCTCATAGATCGTCCCAAAAATTGGTTAGAATGAATGGAGAAAAAAAAAACTACCTTGAAAAACGTGTAAAAGATGAGTAGTATTGTGTCCAGTTTTTAGAGTAAATACTTGATATCTTAGGTATGAATACTTGATGAATTATATATGAATACTTGATATCTTAGGTATTCATACTTTCCATTTTGTATGTGAATTAATTTAATCAATGAATGGGGGACTGGTGGTGTGATCCACGTGACTTTTTGGGTGTGGTCCCCAATGCAGTCTGACAGTTACTGTCCCCGAAAAATAATGGTCCCCAGTCCGTATGTGAATTAATACTTGATATTTTAGGTATGAATACTTGATGAATTATATATGAATACTTCATATCTTAGGTATTCATACTTTCCATTTTGGGACTGAATTAATGTATGTTGAATGGGGGACTGACAGTTGTACTTTGACAGTTAGGGGGACGTTTAGGGGACTGAATGGGGGGGACTGTTAGTAGATCCCAAAATATAAATCAACTACGGATTTGCTACGGTGACTCATGCGGATCTTTGTAAAAGTCAAGGTTTTACAACCACGGTTTGTCGACTAGATTTAAATATCACTCACGCTGTCCAATCTGATTAGCGCTACTTTTCACCCTTTCACCACGACTCTCATTTCACCCTTTTAGCCACGCCCTTGCACCCACGGCTAAAACAGTTAGATTTCTATACAGTTGAACCGTGGTTATTCTTTCAGCACAAATTTTCATTAGTCCATTTCTGTATTGTTCACCGTTTAGTTTTGATATTAATATCCGTGTGTGATCTTTTTTTTTTTTAATAATGTTTTCAATTGGCTAACAATATCAATATTTATATAGTAGCCATTGGAAATATCAAAAATCACGCAATTTGAACAAAATATCACTACATAAATAGACTATACAACACATATTATATTTGCACTTCCATAAACATTCTCCTACACCATATTACAGTCAAACTAACAAAGAATTATTACTAGCTAGAACGGCATAGTGCGGTCCACGGTCCGCTCCGACATAGTGCGGACCCATATGGGGGTCCGCTCCGGCATTCTGCGGCCGTGCTAGTATTAGAATTGTCAGAAAACCGTGATTATTTGGTTTATTATTTTTTTTGAAATGAAATGTACATATCTAGCCTACCAGCTTCCTCGAAACTCATGTTTATATTACAGATAATTTTTTCATTTTATGAGTTTTGAATCCATAAGCTCTCACATGGAAGCCATGTGTTTTGGTCTAGTTCAAAGAACGGTTCTCAAGTCATAAACTTTTTGGTACAGTCAACCACATTGGTTAGTCTTTACTTAAATATGATCAGTGTCGGGAGAGAAGGGATTCTGATGGCATCAAACCAAAATCAGTTCAATGTCCGGGCTAAATCATCTTATTTGCATTGAGATTTGCGCAAATAATTTAGATTCACCGGAAGGTTGAAATTAGTGCATCTTTAAATCTGCTTGCACGAATTTTGATCATAAAAAGAACTAAAAATAAACAAACTAACAAAGAATTATTACTAGCTAGTAGCTATGCCCAAACTATATGATATGGACCTTTCTCAAAGCAAGACTTAATTAGAAGTTGGAATAGAAGGGACAAAGCAGGAGACACCAGATTTTAAACTATTATCGTGGCAGCTTTAGTATATGTTTTTGATGTTTTACCAAACCAAATCGATCTGACGGATATATATAATATATTGACTATTTTGAATATGTTGATTGATATATCAACAATTCATCAAATAAAATTATTTTCGAACACATCATATAAGCTTTCGATAAAATTGTCCTTTGTCAAATAACTTTCAATAGGATTTGGATGAAACTTAATTATAACTAATAATTAATAATGAAGATCTGAGTGCAAATAAAAAATGTACAAGAAAATGATTTTTTTTATTATTTTAAATTAGTGCGGGCTTAAAGATCAAGTGGAAGTGACACGTGTAACATTGTATTTCTATATATAAAATATGTTTGAATATAAAGTATTTGAGTTATGCATGCTTCGGTGCACAAAAGTTTAGAATTGCGTACTCCAAATTAAAACACCAGGTCTTGGTATTTTCAATATCAATTCGAATCTGCATCTATTCGCCTTGTAATTCAATGATCCAAAACCAACACAGTATGAAATCATGCTTAGAAGTTTTAGTGCTCAAATTCCAAGTAGAAGGGGTTCATTTGTCCTCAGAAGAATTACATGATAAAGTGGATGTTTTCTGCAGCTACAACAAATCCAGGTACCTTTTGCAAATACAACTTAAGTTAGAACAAAGAATACAGAACCCTATTTGAGAGACAGAAGCAAGCAAAATACTTTACTTTTAAAAGCTTCAAAGATTCTGAACGCAACATTTGGTCTTCAGTGTTTCCACCTCCAAAGACTTGCCAGCATAAATTAAGTCGAAATGTCACTTCACTTGTCCTTGTTTGGTTTTCAAAATGTCACTTCACTTGTCCTTTGTTTGGTTTCCTTCTCACTTCACTTGTCCTTGTTTGGTTTCCTTCACTTGTCACTTGTCCTTGTTTGGTTTCCTTCTCAGTTTTCCTTATCTAGGTTTTTATCTAGTTAAATCATAGTAGTAAAGATTGTATGAGATTATGAAAATTTGTCATCCTTTCTGGTTTTTAATTACATCTTTCAGCTTGAAAGTGAATTATTTAGCACTATATATGTTTCTAATATTTCACTTGACACATGAATGTTATAATAAAATTAAGCTACCTACAAAATGTTAAATTATTTTTGTTTCTTCACTTGACTATTTTAATTAGATTCGGTCCGCATTAAAAGAAAATTGTGTCACTATGGAACAAAAGTTACAAGTTATTAATTCTGAGGATGAAAAGGTGTGTCTCTCATCTGTCATCCCTTTGCATTGGTACACGAGGAGGGTTCAAATGCCTCCATTTTTTGTGCCTGCACCATGTCTCCATTTTTAAAAATTCAAATAATTACACAAGATCGAGATCCTCCCCACCCTCCCTCCTCTCTCTTGTACCTGAGTTGACAAGTTTTTTTCTGTAATGAGATAAATTTTACTCAGAATTGCGTTACTCTTATGCTATGATTTTTTTTTCCAGTTTAGTAAGAATGTACTGATGTATTTTATCACAAATATTATATAAACAGATCACCTATTCAATCATACGGATAAGTTGTGGTGTGCAGGTACTTCAATTAAACCGCCCACCATGATAATCTGCGATGAAAGATAGCATGACAAAGTGAAGTTCACATATTTCATCATTGGAGTGAGGGCAGTCCGTTGAGTGCAACGAGCTTCAATCTCGATTGCCAGAGAACCCAACAAATCTCGACGACAACAACAACCTTTATTTTATTCTCAGACAAGTTAGATAGCCTAGAAATAAAATTCAACCGAAGTCTGACAGGTCGAAAACTACACCAATTTCTAAGTATTTATCGTAGTCTCTGTTACTTCACATTAATTGTTCTCCAAAGATCAAGTTATTGTCGAAAAGTTGTTTTATTGTAGAAAAACAAAGAAATGAGCTAAATTGACTGCTGGCGGGCCGCAACTCCAAACTGGCAAGCCACAACTGCGATTTACTTCTGGCAGGGCGCCGCTGGCCATATCGCTGAAAAATTCTGTCGGCACACCGTTCGTATTTTGGTTGCAGTTTGGTCATACGAACTCTGATTTAAGTGAACCAAAACTTGACAGAAAGAGAAAATTGAGATCTACAACTTTCATGTCATAATTTTATTCAAATTTTATAGTGGCGGGTCGCCGAAGGGCTTTAAAATTACCAAATCTGCACATTGAAGAGGGGATTTCATGATTAGCCTTGCTCCCTCCTAAATGCTAATCAATGCCTATTTAGAGCAGGTGACAATCCACCACAAATCTAACTTTCATTCTATCATAGTTTGAGACCATTTTTCTTTCTCCATCTCTCTCAATATCTGACGGGATCAATGCAGATCGATGGTGAATTAAGGAGCAACGGAAGGAGTGACAAGAGACGAAGGAGAAATTAGTTTAATCAACTCTTCTTTTTATTTTCTGTCATTTAAGATGTCTTTCTCTTTGTTTATCATAGTTGCTAACGCCGCTATGAGAGACAAATTTACCTCTCTAGGGGTCTAGGCTTGTAGAACTTGATAATTTGATAAAATCTATCTTACCTATGGGAGACAAATTTATCTCTCTAGGGACCTAGGCTTGTAGAACTTGATAATTTGATAAAATCTACCTTTCTTCATCTCTCTCAATATCTGACGGGATCAAGGCGGATCAATGGTGAATTAAGGAGCGATGGAAGGAGTGACAAGAGACGAAGGAGAAATTAGTTTAATCAACTCTTCTTTTTATTTTCTGTCATTTAAGATGTCTTTCTCTTTGTTTATCATAGTTGCTAACGCCGCTATGGGAGACAAATTTACCTCTCTAGGGGCCTGGGCTTGTAACTGGTACTGCCCCTAACTCCAACTTGAGAAGCCTTAAAACTTGTATTGCCCTAGTACCAAATTCAAACCCCATCAAAACATACTAGTACCATATTCATATTGTACCAACAAACAAACCTGTACAATTTTTAATTGAGTACTAAGTTAAACTGGTACCGTAAGCCAAACTTGTACCAAATTTATTGATACTGCCCTTGAGCAGCCATTCTGTCTTCCAATACCGGTACTAACTTGCTCGCTTCGGGAATGTGGTATATGTAGGGTCCACCATATGTGCTGCCATCATCAAATCAAGAGGGGGGATTCCAAGCACTACTGAAGGCAAATTCTGGACAAGAGGTGGCCAACCTTTTAGGGGCCGAAGCGTCAACGACCGATTAGTTTGCAGATGACATCTCGAACAACAACCGACATTAATGGTCTGGGGTATTGCCAACCTTTAATGGATAATTATAGATTTTTGGATTTACACATTAACACCACAGGTTAGGTTTCTTTTTTGTAAATTTTTGTTGATGGGTGGTGCTTATATTTTGAGCTAGGGTAATGTTTCTTTTTTGTAAATTATTGTTGCATATATAGTGTGGCTGTAATGTTATAATACAGTTGGTCTTCTGATATTATAGTGTGGCTGTAATATTATAATGCTAATTTCAAGCTTTCTTATTAAATTTCAAGGTGTCATGTTATTGTTATTTCTTTCATTGGGAAATGTATCATATTACCGGGTTGGTACCCGATCGGTAATGAGAAGATTTTAGAAATGGGGTTGCTGATATGCTGGTATTAATTGTAATTATTTTTGTCGGATTATCAAGAGGAATATGATGAAATTCTAGAGCATGCAAAAAATAAGGTGGGACCCACAGCACCTACCCTTGCAAAAAAACGGATGGGACCCACTATCACTACCCTTGCAAAAAATAAGGTGGGACCCACGCTGGTGTGCCTTGCAAATAATAAGGTGGGTCCACTCACGCTAACCTTGCTAATAACCCACGTGGGCTATCCTTGCAAATACCCTGTGGGACAACCTTGCAAATAGTAAGTGGGTCCCACAACTGATATCCTTGCTAATACCGAGTGGGGCCTACACTACCTCTCCTTGCTAATACTCAGTGGGGCCTACACTACATCTCCTTGCTAATACTCAGTGGGGCCTACACTACATCTCCTTGCTAATACTCAGTGGGGCCTACACTACATCTCCTTGCTAATACCCAGTGGGGCCTACACTACATCTCCTTGCTAATACCCAGTGGGGCGCCAAAAACCAAAGTATTAGCAAGCGTACTTTTTGCAACGGCGGCCCTTGCGAATAGTATAGAAAAATGTATTAGCAAGCGTAAGCCCTTGCAAAAAGTCTAAAAATGAGTATTTGCATTGGGGCTTAAAGCAACGGGAGGATTTGCAAGCGTAGCGCTTGCTAATGGGGTTTTTCGGGCTTTTAGCAAGCGTAAGCCGTTGCAACAAGCCAATTTCTGCCGTTGCCTTTACTGGGGATTCTAGTAGTGTGTGCGGACTGAGGGTGTGCACCAAGGGTTTGAGTAGAATTCAACTAAAAAATTTAATGAATTTTATTGATTTCAGGTTTTAATGAAATTTACTGATGTGACCAGTTGACTTTTTCCAAATTCTAATTGCAGGACACGTGGACAATAAATTGAGGTTTTTTTTTTATATATTTTGGAAAAATCAATTCTGCTTTTCGGGATTGAATCTTTTCAATTCTTTAATGAAATTTATTGATTCCGGAGTTTATTTCGTATAACAACCCTCAAATCCTTGGTGCGCACCCTCAGTTCACGCACCAAGGGGTGCGCCTCTCCAGTCCGCGCACTAGTCCAATTTGGTGCATGGACTGAGAATGCATGGGTGGTAGGAATGGAAAAAAATAGAGTTCGATGTTATTGATTTAATTTGTATTTATGGAGTGATAACTAAAAAATTTCGGCAACTTGTTCAGCCCATCTAATCGAGCAATGTACACACTATTTAACCCTTCAATAACTAGAAAAGAGATTAAACCTTGTTAGAAGATTTTTTTTAATTTAGAAAAAATAAAATAGTTGTTGCTGGAAACAAAACCGTATAGAGAATTTTTAGGAGAATAAACTCTACCGACCACCGCATTATTAGTGCAGTGTCAGTTTGAAATGAAACCTTCTATCAAGAACGGACTTATGTGTACTTAATGGGTTAATTGACTCTCGTCTATTTTCAAATTTTTTTTATATTTATATGTAATTTTCTATATATTTTTTAGTATAAGATGATACAAGTACTATAAAATTGATCACCATTCAGCATGAAATTTTTTACATTATTGATTCTCAATATGTGTTTGACATTTATAGCTTGAAAGTCTAGCTTCGCCTATAGTCACAAGATTAGCGAATAATTTTTTTTTTTGGTGATGCTGAACCGAACGCCAAATTATTCGGTTGACCGAACTTTGACATAATTCGCGAATTTTACGAAATTTTCCCAAATTTTATGAATTATTCATGAATTTTTCCCGAATTTTTCTAAGAACTTTTTTTTTTTTTTTGCTCCTTTGTAGAACTGAAATCTCTAGTCCGAATAATTCTGAATCATTCCTGAATTATATCCGAATTTATTTTCGAATTACAAATTTTTGACATCGGCGAACCGAATCCGAATAATTCATTTGTAACCATGGCTTCGCCTATGTTTTCCACCGTACTATTGTTGTATATATTGTTGTCAAAATAATAATTCCACCGCATCAATAGTATGGAAGAAAGACCCATTCTAAACTCGTACCACACTATTGATGAGGTGGAGTTTATTTTTCAAAAATTTGTAGGAACGAAATTATTTCCAGAAGAAACCATTTTGTTTTTCTATATTAAAATAAAATTCCTGGTTAGATCCTGACTTACTTCTCAATGAAAATTCATTAAATCTTCTCTCTCTCTTTCTGTTTTTCCTTCCACACAAATCTTCAAACTTTAAAAAAAATATTGCAAGGTACAATTTTTTTCTTAATTTTCTTTTGTTATGTTTTCTTCTTTCGTTTTCTACACCAAGTCCGGTGGCATGTGAATTGGTGTTCCACGTGCAAGAAAAAAAATAGCCTTCTAGAGAAAAAGAATTGTACAGGGACGAAGGTCATCGAAGAAGACTAATCATATTGTACTTTATACTATTATACGATGAATAATGATTTGTGATCATGACTGCATAAATAATAATAAAATGAAAATTCAAGTACGATTAAAAAAATCATCACAGAAATTAACATAGATAAAGGTGCATATTGAATAGAAAATTGTCATAAAGTGAGGCTACTGTAATATGCATATCGCAGAATAGTCTGCACTATAAATTAACATTTTTATTTTTAAATTTAAACAATTGATTTGATCCGTTTAAATTTTACAATTCTTATATATATTTTTGTTACTGTAAAAAATCATTTGATCTAGAAATTCTACCCCAGTCAAAAAATAATAATTTTCTACCTATCAAAAATATAGTAAAAAGATTCTAAAAATGTAAATTTAGTCTACAAGGACATTTTCATATGAAACACGTTGAATGGTTTGAATGGTTTAGATCGACAATTTGAACTTTAAAAACAAAAAATTAATTTGCATTACGGACTAATCTAGCTGCGATATGCATAGTACCATAGCCTCACTCATTGTTATAAATCAAAATAAGGTATGCTGTACAAGATCCTAGATTTTATTATTTACGATGGAATTAAATTTAAATTTATTTAAAACTTATAACAACTAATAAAATATTTTTCAAAACAAAAATAAAGTAAATTTTTAGATGTGCTCCCTATGTTTTATAGAGGAGAGTTTCAATGCCTTTATTTTTTGTGCCTCCGTCATGTCTTTATTTTTAAAAACTTTAATAACTCAAAATTTAAAACTTAAAAAGTCACAATAAAACCGTTGGATATCATCTACATCATTTTATCTATGCACGTATAAAAAATTATGACATTTCAACTTTGTTTTGGTTGTCATAAAGAGCTTGTAAAAATGCACTAATATGGATAATTTATAGACGTTGATTTTTCAACTTATTGATTCACATAAAAACAAAAGTAAAATGTGATGATTTTTTATGAACACATAGAGAAAATAACATAGATTATATTTAACGGTTTTATTTTGACGTTTATAATTTAAACTTTAAATTATTAACGTTTTAAAAATGAAGGTATAGTGGAGGCATAAAAAATGGAGGCATTTGAACCTTCCTCTGTTTTATATAGGATGTACTTTAAATTGATATGATTTTGGCTGATTGGTTATTTTCAATGTTCTAAATAACTAGCTATAGATGCGCTATAGCTACGCTATAGTTTTTTCGGATCATAAAAGCTAAGCTATGAGATAAAAGTGCACTAATTCAGCTACGACCGCTACAGCTGTAATAGCTGACCGCTATGCTACATGAGCTTTTTTTTTGCGATTAACATGAGCTTTTGTTCTCATTTCTGATGCTACATGGTCTGTTATGATAAGTATGGTAAACCGAACTATGTGCTTCTGTTCCTATTTGTGATTTAGTCTCTCATTATTTATCGGAAAATATTCAAATATTAATTCTTCATTTTGCTTGCTCTTCGTCTAGTATTCACTTGTAAAATTATTATTGTTTGTTTCATTTGAAAGCTGATTTTGATTATTATAATATATAAATTGTTCAAATAGGTATACTTACTTCATTTCACTTATAAAATTAATTGCTCTTCGTCTATTATAATATGTAATACTATGAAGTATGAATTATTAAATAATGTTATCTTGTATATTATTTTTTTTCTTTTTATTTGCATGATTGAAAAAAGTATAGAATTAGATTAGTTATCATTTGATTGTTACCCCAATTCTCCAATATTGATCATATTGATAATTAGTAGAAATATAGAATATAAATTTTGAAAAGAAAAAAAAAAACGGTATGTACGATAGCTTCCGCTATAGCTACGCTATCCGCAATGGCTTTTTTTTTTTGTCTCCCCACTATGCCACTATAATCGCTATTTAGAACCTTGATTATTTTTGAATGATTAGAATTTAACAATTAGCTTTTGATTAGTGAGACATTGACCGAATAATTTTTCGAAATTACATTAAATTTGATATATAATATAATTAAAAGTTAAAGAAAGCATGCATAACTTTGATATTGTAGTTATTTTTATCATTGAACTATAAATTAATTTCCGAATACAAATATGAAATATCATCCACGATGAAATTTTCTTTTATAGCAAAATATTTCTAGCTTGTACTATCCAAAGAAACTGTCAAACTCACTAATTGATAACTATATCAGAAGGCCTGAATGAATATTATGATTTATCAACCACCAATAAAATTATCATTGCGGATACCATGCATGAAATTTAAGATCTCTATAATTTTTTTATCAAAAAAAGAACAGATTTTTTTTTTTGCAGAAAATACTAGTCTTAAACTGCGGTACCATCATGACTTAATTACTTGTCATTGAAAGTTTATTAAATCTTATCTCTCTCTCTCCTCTCTCTTTTTCTTTTTTTTCCTTCCACAAAAATCTTCAAACCTTTTAACAGGAAAAGGAGGGTTCCACGTGCAACGAAAAATAGCCTTCTAGCGAGAAAAGAAAAGAACCGAGACGAAGGTGATCGAAGACTAATTCATTTGTCAAGTCCAACTCCATTGCTATTATACGACTAATTATATTGTATGATAAATAACGAGTTGTGATAATGACTGCACAGAGAATAATAAAATGAAAAAAAAAAACAAATGAAATATATTATGCCTTGGAATAGCTTTAGATGGAAATAAATTTATTCAAAATTATAAAAACTAGTAAAATATTTATCAAAACAAAAATAAACTAAAATTTGGATATTCTCTCTATATTTAAATTGGACATACTTATATTTGATATGATTTTGACGGATTGGTAATTTTTGAATGATTGAAATATAATTTAGCTTATACGATATTTGATTAGTCAGGCACTGACCGAATAAAAATTTCAAATTACATCAAATTCGATATATATCCAATTTGATGACAAAGAAAGCATGAATAAATTATGACAAACTAAGATATTTGTTTAGACTGAAAGCCTTTCTTATACTTTAAAATTTAAATCTAAACACTTGCGAATATGTTCCTCCTTCCAAAATAAAATTATATTATATTGTATGATAAATAATGAGTTGTGATAATGACTGCACAGAGAATAATAAAATGAAAAAAAAAAACAAATGAAAAAATATTATGCCTTGGAATAGCTTTAGATGGAAATAAATTTATTCAAAAATTATAAAAGCTAGTAAAATATTTATCAAACAAAAATAAAATAAAAAATTTCGATATTCTCTCTATATTTTAAATTGGACATACTTTATATTTGATATGATTTTGACGGATTGGTAATTTTTGAATGATTTGAAATATAACAATTTAGCTTTATAGATATTTGATTAGTGAGGCATTGACCGAATAAATTTTCAAATTACATCAAATTCGATATATATCCAATTTGATGACAAAGAAAGCATGAGTAAATTATGACAAACTAAGATATTTGTTTAGACTGAAAGCCTTTCTTATACTTTAAAATTTAAATCTAAACACTTGCGGAAATGTTCCTCCTTCCAAAATAAAATGATTCTTACATATTTTTTACTACAAGACGGTAGACACTACCGAAATTTTTTTGTTTACCATCTTTCAAAAAAATAAATAAACTATTTAATCCTATTTTCTGACAAAACTATTTTGATAAAATAAACCATCTAACCTATTCCATCTTTCAATTTTCCTTTTTTTTTTCAATTTCAACCTTGATTTTCGATGAATTTTGAATTCGGACTTTTAGCGTAGACGAAAATGCCCCTATTATAAGCATGTAGACTCGGTGGCGCTCTTCTCTTTTCTGCGAACATATAAAGGATCCGTATCCTCTGCGGAAAAGTATAAAACTCCGCAGCTGCGGAGCAAAACGAACGGACCAGATTAACTCTCAGCCGCTTTGATATTCGGGCTAACAGAGGGGGCTGTATTATTGGGCTTTGAGATTCGTGCAAAGTCAAAACCAACGGACCAGATTAAAAGCTCCGCACAGCTCCGCAGAGAACGACTCCGCAGAGGATACGGATCCACATATAGACGGGGTCGCAGTCATAAGTCCCAAGTCCAAACTTTTCAATTTATTTCAGGTCTCACATTAATCAACGGCAAAGAACAAAAAAAAGCACACTCACTGAAAAGAATAATAAAAGGGAGGTGGAAAGAAGAAAAAATCCAATATTACCATCCCAGAAAATGACAAAATCACCATTCTACTATTCAATAAACGGCGAACCTAAAATTTGACTATTGACGGGTTAGAAGACCGGACGCACACGTGCGTAGACTCGTTTTAAATTTCTCTGTGGGCCCAACGGCGGCCTCCCAGCATCAAATTGTCTGACCCGCTCCATAGCGGGTCCCATAAAATTGTAGAGGGAAGAGTGACAAGCTGAAAATCAGTGCTCCTATCATTCGGAGGAAGGCTAACACTTACCAAAATGGGTCATAAAGCAGATTGATAGAATACGAAGAATTTTCTATAGACAATGTCACGACCCGTGTTAAACCCAATCAATTCTTGATGAATTAGGAAAAGGATCATTTTCATCTGAAACTTAATAACGGCCTCGGAATCATGAACCTGCAAACTCAACTTACAACACTATTACCAAGTGGATCTGGATATTACAAACACAGCCGTACAAGTAACTGGGCACAGACACCCCAGTCTCTTATATGAGACAGAAGAGGTTTCGCATTTTGACCGAAGTGCTGATCACTCTTTTTTGCATTAAAGAACTGACTTCTGACATCCTTTGTTCAGGTGGGCCACGGTCGTCCAAGTGGATACGAGTCAGACAGTGAGCGATGGAAAGCGAACTATAGTTTCTCTATGGCCCTCGGATTATAGAGTCTTTGCATCAACATGAATCATGTGTTCTTATTATGCAAGACTCTGGAAGTTCAGAATACCTCCCAAGGTAAAGGTTTTTATCTGAGTCTTGTTACAAAACAAAATTTTGACATGAGACATTCTCCAAAAAAGAGGGTGTCAAGCAATTCAAGGTTGCGTGCTGTGTGGAGAAGACTGCATGGAGACAAACTTTCATTTTTTCTGGGATTGCCCATACTCATCGGCCTTATGGCTAACCACGATATGTACATCTCAGGTGCCTTTAACCACCACGGGATATGATTCTCATGTGACTTTTTGGTTAGCACAATCTAGACCCTTGGATAAGGCTCAATTAAGAGTGTGGGACGTATGCTAGCAACGACTCTGTGGTCGAATATGGCGAGAGAGAAACAACAAAATTTTCTCCAGAAGACAAAGCCAATTAGCATACTCTCGGATGAGATTATACAAGATATACAACAATAGCTGAACTGCTGCTAACATCAAGATGATGAAGAGTTATATAGTTTTAGTTTGTTTAGTTAAGGCGAGAGCACTATGTAAATAGATTTTTTTTCCAAGTTCTTGACGACTATTGTAAATATTTTTTTATTAATGAAAACCCATAAAATGACAACTTGCCATCTTACTCCCAAATATATATATATCTATATATATATATTATATATATATATAGAGTAGGTTACGGCTTTGCAAAGTAAACTCTACCGTTTACTTCGGACCACTTTTTTGGATTTTGAAAATCCAAACAACTGATCCAAACCGTTCAACATGTTCTAAATATTGAAATGTGGCTTGGAAACCAAATTTTACATTTTTGGAATTTTTTACTATTTATTAGGCCACTTTGAAAGTTTCTGATCCGGTATGTCCCGAAAATTTTACTGTTTTTTACTGTTCACCATCAGATCAGCGATTTTCAAAGTGGCTTAATAAATAAAAAATTCCAAAAATGTAAAATTTGGTCTCCAAGCACATTTCAATATTTAGAACTGTTGAACGGTTCGGATGGTTGTTTGGATTTTCAAATCCAAAAAGTAGCCCGAAGTACGGGGGGGTTTACTTTGCTAAGCACCGTAGC
>JAJGRW010004711.1:0-18166 GCA_025461045.1 Carex parvula | reverse complement strand
GACATATTTCTTTGGCATAGAAATAAGCCTTTACTTGAGTTAGCTAGTTCTATTCCTATAAAATATGAAAGGTTTCCAAGGTCCTTGATATCAAATTCCTCCTTCAAATATTGTTTAACATTTTTAATTTCCTCATTATTATTTTCAGTGATGATAATATCATCTACATAGACAAGAATAATGGTGGTGCAATTTTGTGAATGTTTAACAAACATGGAGGAATCTGCTGTGGCTTTTATTAAAGTTAATTTTTAAAAGAGAAAAGCTTAGCTTGGCATACTATGCTCTTGGCGATTGCTTTAGGCCATAAATTGCTTTCTTTAACTTACACCCAATGTTGGATTCGATGCATTCTTGTGACCTGGAGGAAGGGTCATGTAGACCTCTTCTTCCAATGTTCCTTGGAGGAATGTATTTTTACATCCATTTGGAACAATTCCATCCTAAGTTGGTGGCTACCGATAGTAAAATTCTAACAGTGTTTTTGCTACTGGTGCAAAGGTTTCTTTGTAGTCAATACCATAAGTTTGGGTGAATCCTTTGGCTACTAATCTAGCTTTGTATCTTTCAATCGTACCGTCACTATTGTATTTGATTTTATATACCCATTTGCAACCTACGATTTTTTTGTTCTTTGGTAAATGAATAATATCCCATGTATCATTTTTTTTTCTAAAGCTTGAAGTTCTTCTTTCATAGCCTTACGCCAGATCGAACTTTGGTTTGCTTCATTAAAACTGGTTGGTTCGGTTTGATGGTTGATGTTACCCAAGTACGTCCTGTATGTAGGAGATACCTTATCATAAGAAATAAAATCTTGCATTGGATACATCACCTTATGAGATACATAATCACTTAGTTTGATTGGAGGCCGAGTTTGTCTTACTGATCTTCTTAAGCCAATTCCTTCTTGAGTTGCTTTTTCGCCTGAGTCAATTTCAATCTCTTCTTGAGTTGCTTCTTCACTTGACTCAGTTTCTTCATTTTCTCTCCCTGAAGGGATTGCACTTGTTTCACCAGTGTGATCTCCTTCAACCTGTTCTTGATTTATTTCTTCAGGAAATATAAAATTAGTTGGAGACAATTGTATTGGTTGACCTTGTGCATTTCCTTGTTCACTTGTTTGATAATATGGTTCATTTTAAAAAAATGACACATCCCGTGAGATATACAATTTATGATTTTTTGGATCATAACACTTATATCCCTTTTTTCTGAGGAATATCCCAAAAATATGGCTTTAACTGAATTTTTATCTAACTTATCTTGTCTTTTTATATGGACAAAGCATATACATTCAAATATTCTTATATGATCAAGGTCAATTTTTCTATCCTTGAGAATTTATAAGGGACTCATATTTTTAAGTCTAACACTTGATAATCTATTTATAAGATAAGTTGTTGTTAGTACTGCATCAGACCAATAAGTTTTTGGAACATTAGATTCGAAAAGAAGTGATCTCGTAACTTCAAGTAAATGTCTATTTTTTCTTTCTGAGACTCCATTTTGTTCAGGTGTATTGATGCATGTGGTTTGATGTAAAATTCATTTCTGTTTAAAAAATTCTGAAAAGTTTTTGTTTAAATATTCTGTCCCATTATCAGACCTAAAATTTTTAATTTTTACATTATATTAATTTTCAATGAAATTGTAGAATTCTTGAAAGTGTGAAAAAACTTCATGTTTTCCTTTCAAAAGGTAAACCCAAGTTGTACGAGAAAAATCATCGATAAATGTGACACAATATCTAAAATGATTATAGGAATTAATAGGGGCTTGTCCCCAAACATCAGAGTGAATTAAATCAAAACATTTTTCTGTTATACTTGTTGATACAGGAAATGGCAACCTAGTTTGTTTTGCAAACTTACACACATCACAATTTTTCGAATCTAAATTATAACAAAAAAGTTTATTTAAAACTTGATCAGATGGGTGACCAAATCGCCTATGTAGCAATTTGTCACGATCTACTGAATTTAACGACACAAAGCATTTATTGTTATTTCTTCAAGATAATAAAGACCATTTTTAAAACATCCCTCACCAATCGTCTTCCCTGATTCTTGATCCTGAAATTTCACTTTATTTTGTGAGAAAATTACATAGCAATTCAACTCTTTAGTTATTTTACTAACTGATAATAAGTTTGAGTTAAAATTTGGTAAATACAAAATATCACTCACATTTTTTGTAAGAAATTTGGTTGTACCAACACCTTGAATTTGGACCTTATTTCCATTCGCAACAATCACATGTTGAGGGTCTTTATTTTACGTAATATTTTCTAATTTGGTTGGATCCCATGTCATATGGTCAGTTGCACTCGAATCAATAATCCATTTACTAGTGTTATGGCACGTATTTGCATATTTAAAATTATTATCCATTTAAAAGAATTAAATGTAGATTTAAAGGGTACAAAACCTGAAGTTTGTTGCTGCAACAAACTATTCAATTGAGTCAGGAGTTGAGTCAGCTGCATAGACTGGGCCACAGAAGATCCATCAGATGGGTTATTAGATTGAGCCGCTTCAGTTGCTGGTCCGATCCCTTCATTCCCGTCCGCTGTTTTGCTCACCCTGCCAAACCCTTTCTCCTTTCTTGCGCCGCCCCGATCTCCTTTCTCTCTGATCGGTCGGAGGTGGAGATGGAGAAACCAGCACCCATCGCGGTTGTGCCCTGCTTTCTTGCAGTGTTCACACCACTCGGTGCTCGGAGCTCTCTTTCCTTTGGCTGCATCTCGGAAAGTAGGGTTTGAAAACTGTACCTTGAAAGCTTTGTTCTCTTGGTTTTCGGACTGTTGGGGATTCATGAGAGTTCGCCTAGACTGCTCTTGCTCGATTCTTGCCACTATGTCATCAAAGCTTGGCATCTCGGCCGAAGCCAAGACTTGAGATCTGATTGCCTCGTAGCTTTGATCAAGGGCCCCCAAATAGGTAAAAATCAAGTCTTGTTCTGCTCTTTTTTGGGTTTCAATCGGGTCAGTGGTCGGTGGAAGATATATGTTAAGTTCCTCCCATTTGGACATGATTTCAGTCACTAATTCATTGTTGTTTAAATGACCTTGTTTGATTTGGGAGAGTTCTTGTTTGAGACTGAATATGTGAGCAAAGTTTTTGGTTTGGCCATACCTTCTTCTTGCCTTGTCCCATATTTCTTTTGATGATTTGGAATACATTAGGACGTTTGAGATTTTGGGATCCATTGTACTGAGTAGCCACGACATGATCATTTGATCAGTGGTCTCCCATTCTTCTATTTTTGTTGTTTCTTCGGCTGTTGCCTCGGTCGGTTTTGCTGCTTTAGGTTTTTCTTTGGTGCCAGTGACAAAGTATAGTTTACCTTTGCCACCAAGACCTATAGTGACAGATCTGGACCAAGGGATATAGTTTTTGTTGCCATTGAGAATGATATTTGTGAGTTTTGAGTTGTTGGATTGAGACATATTGAGACTGGTAGGGTTCTGGTTTCTGGTAGAGATACTGGTAAGGATCTGTTTGCAAAGGTACTGTTGCTGCCCCTTTCTTGTTTTTGTGAAAGAAACTGATAAGAATAGATACTGGTAAGGAGAGGTTTACTATTGCTCGATGATGACAGATAAATAGCGCGAGTAGCTCGTCAAGTAATTGGCTGAGGATATCGTTGCTCAATTCTGAGAGCTTTGTGGTTTTTATGTTGCTTGCAGTTCTTGTTATCTGCAGCTATGTTTGCTTTTCTTGAGTCAGGAGTTAACTTGGCTCTGATACCATATGGAATTTTAGAGTGAATATGAGAATAATGAAAAATACTGTATTATTGATTGTTGTATTTTACACTGTCTATACATGACTATTTATAGGCTAAATTTGTACTAGCCGTTAGGCTGTTTCCTAATTTACAGAGGCTGAAATCTATTTCCTAATTGTGTCTTAATTACAAGATTTGCTAGCCGTTGCTAATATCTAGCTAGATATCTAATTAGTGTGACAGCCATATATTTGGATGTTATATTATTTGTTGCCTAAGTTGCCAATGATGAGTAATATCTGAGGTAAAGATATTTATCCTTCAATAAAACTTATCTATTTTTTTAGGAGAATTTGAAACTTATCATTGTCATGAAACATGCCCCATGCACCCTAAGGAAGCGACGCTCCAATTCATTTTTTTTTAATGCATCACCAATTTATGCAGAGGCCCAATAGCCTCAGTCGGCCAGGATCCATTTTTAAGAGAGACAGTTAAGGTTTGTGTAACACACGAATTCATTTAACCGCGTACATATGTAAAGAAATATTTATAATTTTATGATATTTCCTTTGTGGACTTTACAAATTTGAGGGCTCAAATATCTTCCGTATCTCTATTTTGTAATATTATTAATTAAAAATTTAAATATCAAAAAATCATTAAATTTGATCTATATCATATTCTTATGTATATAAAAAATTACAATATTTCAATTTCATTTTGATTCAGAATTTGCAAAAATACACTGTAATTATGAGCCGATTTTTCAACTTATCTTTCTATTAAAATAAAATTGAAAAGTGATAATTTTTTATGTAAATGTAGAAAAATAATATAAATTACATCTACTAATTTTATTTTAACATATAAATTTTAAAAATTTTGTTATTAAAAAATTAAAAAGTGAAACCCTCTTTAGATATTTACACATTCAAACTTGAAAATTAATTAGTTCTCCATTTAAACTTCCTCATATTATTAGTATCCCCATTTTTCTAATTTAATCACTTAAAAATAAAGGTTAATATTAATAAATATCTAATTGGACAATTTTGCCCCCTACTTCAAACTATAATGCGTGTTACTAATTTGTGCATATCTTGACACTGAACCAGGCGCGATTTCCTCTCGGTCAATTCCAGGCTCCCTTCCTTCAACACCAAGGGCTCAGTAGTACGTTCTCCCCCTCTTCAAAGCTGAGACTACTTTCAATACATCAGCAGGGTCTGCTGCTTCACACTGGAAGAAAGCATTCAAGTAAATTAATGTACCCACGAAAATAATGCTCATTAGTTTGCACATAAACTGACTTGTGCATACCTTGACACTGAACCTACCCATGTGGAAGCCAGTTTTGCCTTCTATGATTGTGTTCACCAATCTTAAGAAGATCATTGCCTACTCTTTAGTAGTTTGAGTCTAGCACATATTCTTCTCGCGATCTGAGGTACCGTCTTTTGACAAATATATTTCTTTTATCCAACAATTTCTATTGCTAAATGGAGGTCTTTCCATGTGAATCCTTACCGGCCAGGTGAATATCGGATTCTTACAGAGTTACCTTTTTCTTTCAAGATGTAAACAAACGGAATTGTTATGTTTTCATAAAATCAACCAAGTTGCTAAAGTTACAACATTACTTGTACTGGTATGTTTTACCAGAACTGCCATATACAGATATACTTCATTTCTAAACCACAAACAGAAAAGGAATGCAGAAAACGCGAAAGAATTACGTACTGGTTATTATTAGATTTTGTACAGTCTGGTTTTGCATGTTCCTGGGGAAACAATGTGAAGGAATAAACCTTTGTTCAGTTATGCAAAATGAGATATATCATTTGTGCCACCGCCATCAAACAAGGAAAAATATCTCTTATGCCCCTCTTCTGCCAAGTTCCCTAAAAGTGACCAAATTGCCCCTCTATTATTCTTGTTGGTTAGAGATAAATCATGTGAAAGTAGTGGCACTTTAGGTATCTTTCGAAGTTAAGGGGAAAGGAAGGGTCAGATGAGATGGTTTTCACATGCTTTCCAGGGGTTAATCTTTGATTTTCCTTTTGCTGCCACATAGTATTTCTCCTTTTGCAAAGATGAGTTATGACATTTAAAATTTATAGTGGATATACATTAATTGTCCTTTTTTTACCAATTCTTTTTCTAGACATCACAGTCGCTAATTTTCGGATGATGTGGCTTGAAATAAAAAATGGGCAATACTACCTCCGTCACGTGTGTCAGGACTCTGACGAACTCAGCATGTATGGCTGCGCGGGAAGACGAATGATTAGGAATAGGTTCCAGCGATACATAATTGTGAGGGTAAAATTTTCAATTTATTTTTTAATTATTATTAAGCAGTATATTTTAATAAAAAGAAAAGAAAATGGGCATATTTATAAAATGAGTTTTGATGGGGAAATAATTAATTTTCAAGTTTGGATAAGTAAATCTCCATTCCATTATTAAGCACGTTGATGTCCTGATCCGCCAACGGCTACGATTGAAAGATGAAATTTCGAATTTAATATCAGCCCTCCAATTACATATCTGTCATCTTTTAATTAAATGCATCTCTTTTATGTGTAGAAGTTTATATTTAGTTAAAAGAAATTTCGCAACACATTCGGCCACACTATATGTTACAATTAAATTTAAAACAATTCAAATTTTTATAATTTTATCTACAAGGAATATATTTTCTTATTTCCCCTACACTCAATTATGCAAACAATAAAAATGTGATTCCTTATTCTCCTTGTTCAATTAAGTATAATGGAAATCAATATTTTTTCCCATAAATGGACCAATGAAATAATGAATAGAAAGTTAATAAATTGAAATTCCCCTACAGTACGATAATGATTTCCATATTGTTCTTTTTCCCTTAAATGGATCAATATTGTTTCTATATACACATTTCCAATTTTATTTCTAAACAAATCAATTGAATCGTTCAAACAATAAGGGGAGCTGTCTTTCTAAGGGAAGAGTTTGGATTTATTCTTCTCTCCGTTCTTATGCTGAGAAACTTTTTCTTTGCCCATGGAGGTATGGAGGTATGTGATGGGTTTGTTTTCTAAGGGAACAGAGAGAAGAAACTTTTTCTTTGCCCGTGGAAGGGTTTGTTTTCCTCCTATAATGTCTCCGTGGAGGTATGTGATGTTCTTTTAGCTTTATACAATGTGGATGTGCCTTTTGTATATGTTGGTTTAATTTAATTTAGCATCTCTTATAGTCAAGAAAGCTTGAAGGTTGTGGTAGGTTGCAGTTGCACCATGTACCATCGTACCTACTGCCTAGAATGACCATAAATCCCTGTACTGGTTCTTGTCAGCGTGTACATGGAAAAACCTGATCCACGGATCCTTTTTTATTAATAACTTTTTTCTGTAATATTTTTGTTGCGACGCATCTTTGAATGGAATGAGGAGAAAAATTGATGGGAAAACATGACCATGGAAGAAATTGTCAATGACCCTGTGGCCCTTCAAATCCAGCAGACCTGAAACAAGTATCTCTATTTTTTCTAAAAATATTGTATATTAGATTATTACTGTTGACATCTTTGACTGTCATTTGTGCTTCAAAAACCTAAAGAGATTATCTCTCTTCTTGATGAGTTTTGGTGCGTAATTCTTAAAATTAGATCCTCAATACTCCTTTTTTTTCTTTACTAAAAGCATTAGACTTTGAGTTTAATTGGAATTTTGGGCAAATTGGGCAAGAACTGAGGGAATGTAATGTACCTCTACCAATTCAATCTAATAATATGTCCTTTTTTTTTTCTTTAATTGCACTGGTGTAATGTACCTCTACCAACTTAACTTATTGAGGGAAAGACTGACGTGAGCGACAAAAGAAATAGTTTTCTCAAGAGATGTTAACAAGAACAATGCATTAATTGGTTCAATACACAGAACCAATAGTTTTCTCAAGCATGAGATCCAGAGAAATAATTAATGCGAGGCTAAGCTGTTTGAGTCTTGTCAGGAGGGACGCTGAAGAACTAAAGCACAAGTTTCCCTGAGACGGATTTACCATCGACAAGTTAATTATGAGGAGGATTTGAACAATATCAAACTCGGATCGATCTTGGATGAGTTACTTTCTGAATTAGCTGTGCTAATAAGCAGCTGTATTTTTTCATAGATTTTTGTCTTTTTCCTTTGGCTTTGGCTGGTACAGTAGTTTGATTTGGTACAGTTGGTACAATAACTGCCAATCGCGAAAAATAAAATCAATAATCAAGAGAAAGACATTGAGATAGAGGAAGGTGCTTCTCCGATTTTTTTTAAGAAAATATGTCATTTATGAAAATAATTATTCTTTACAATATGTTCCCGTCGCAACGCACGGGCTCGATACTAGTATCTAATTGAAGAAGTTGTGATGGGTATATATCTAAATTTCTCAATAATTAAAACATATGAAAAGTAAGACTACCTCCGCAACGGGTTTCGATCAACTTTCAGAACCTTGAAAGTTCGTCTCAAGCAATCCCTGCACAGGTAGAAAGAAATAGTTCACAATTAGAGGTGATGAAAGAAACAGTTCACAAGAGGTGATGAAAGAAACAGTTCACAAAATGCAATAATGCTTAAGAACAAATTTCTCTACAATATCTCAATTACATACATTTTTCTTCCAAGAAAAAACCTTATTCATGTTCTGTGGTTGATTGGTCCAAGTAAGATCATGATAGTGCCAATATTTTTATTTTATTAATTTTATGTTTCTACCCCCAAAACCAAGTATAATTTTTCTTTTTAGAAATATGATGAAACTATAATTTTCAAGTAAAACCCAATACAAATGGTTAATAAGCCAAACATACTAGTTGATGGACACAAATCCATGTCCCGTAAAAGAGCATGCATAATCAAAATTCATGTCAGTAGATAAAAAGGATGACTAATTACCAGGTGCAAAACAAGATCCAAAATGGGAAATACAAATGTCCAGAGACCATATCCAAAATTCTGATGTGTTGATTCTATAACAAACTTTGTTATAATTTATTCACACATTTACCTGAAAACCTAATGGAATAAGATCCTTCAATGATGTATCGGTAACATCTCTAGAAAGATAAACTAGGCACCAATTAATCTTGTAAAACTACGAGAAGGTAAAGACGATTAAACCGAAAACTCACCTTGTATTTGAAGGACATTGGACCAACTGTGGTACAGAAGCAGCCTTACCAATTTCATGAAAGTGGCGCATTAGTCCCAGTCAGCACCACACCAGTACCGGAATCGCCTTCAATCTAGCACCAATCTGGTACCAGTTTCCAAGATTCTCACATTTAAGTTCTCTACTGATTTACAAAGAATATTTCAGTTGCAAAGCTTTGCTGTTAGCCAGAAATATACAAATGCGCATTTAGGGCTGGTACTAATCAGTACCAGCTAGTACCAGCGTCGCAAGGCCCTAGAATAGGCAATTCAGGGTGCTACAAGCTCTGGTACCATGTGTACCACTTGGTACCAGAATACATATGGGATCCTCAGCTAAGATAGTCAAGAACAGTGCATGAGTCAGAAAGGGTACAGTGCATGAGCAAGAGGCAATGCAAGCAAGCAAGCGATACTAACATTATACACTCACAGCATGAGCTGAATCAAATCAAGTACCAAATATAGGTTTTCACAAGTCAAGTACAGACTCAAAGATGGGGTATGCAAGTCAGGAATCAATTCACCCAACAACACATTATCACAAAAAAAGGGAAGTAGCAATCAGGATGTGTCAGAGAGAAGAGCAAGGCTTAAAGCCTCACTAATTACAACCAACAACAATTCAATTACACATCACATGCTTAACAGAAAGGGGGAAAGGCATCATGGACATGTCAATTGAAAGAGCAAAGGAAAGAAGAAGTATACATCGCAGAAAGCATGGTGACAGAACTGCCACGTCGTGAAAAGGACATGTCAAAGCGACTTCTAAAAAGCGAATAGGAGCAGAATATTTCGCCAGCGTGGCTTTTATAAAACGCTTTCTTTAAAAGGAAACTTTGTAAATTAGAAATCACTATACATCATAGAAAGCAAAATAGAAAGTACTAGCGCACTTTTTGCAATCAGAAAAAATCAGATATAGATGACAAGGAGAAATATACACGATTCCAATATTCAATCTTCAATCGAGGAGCAACATCCAATAATAATACAACCACAAATGTCTTAAATTTTTTTTCTTAATAATCTTCAATCAAGGAGCAACATCCAATAATAATACAATAACAATTTTTTCCTCCACTCTCGACATAACAGTACTATCGCCATGCTTTTCCAATTGTATTCTCCAGTTCATGTCCCTTGCACGACCCAATCGTAAAGATACATCAGGCTCAAGGCCTTTAGAAATAATGTAAATTCAAAAATCCAATGCCTTATCAATTTCACCATTCTTGCACAGCCCATCTATAAGAGTGTTGTAGGTCACGACATTAGACTCATGCCCTTTGTAAATCATAAACTCTAGAAAATTCATTGCCTTCTCAATTTACTGTTCTTGCATAGCCCATCTATAAGACTGCTGTAGGTTACAGCATTAGGCTCATGTCCTTTGGAAATCATGATATCTACAAAATCTATTGCCTTCTCAGTTTCACCTTTCTTGCACAGCCCATCTATAAGACTGCTATAGGTCACGGCATTAGGCTCATGTCCTTTGGAAATCATGACATATAGGAAATTCATTGCCTTCTCAATTTGACCGTTCTGGCATAGCCCATCTATAAGAGTGTTGTACGTCACGACATCAGGATCAAGCCCTTTGGAAATCATGACATCTAGAAAATCCATTGCCTTCTCAATTTCACCATTCTTGCACAGCCCATCTATAAGAGTGTTGTAGGTCACGACATCAGGCTCATGTCCTTTGGAAATCATGACATCTAGGAAATTCATTGCCTCCTCAATTTTACCGTTCTTGCATAGCCCATCCATAAGAGTGTTGTGTGTTACGACATCAGGATCAAGTCCTTTGGAAATCATGACATCTAGAAAATCCATTGCCTTCTCAATTTCACCGTTCTTGCACAGCCCATCTACAAGAATGTTGTAGGTTACTACATTAGGCTCATGCCCTTTGGAAATCATGACATCCACAAAATCCATTGCCTTCTCAATTTCACCTTTGTTGCACAGCCCATCTATAAGAGTGTTGTAGGTCACAACATCAGGCTCTTGCCTTTTGGAAATCATGACGTCCAGAAAATCCATTGCCTTCTCAATTTCACCATTCTTGCACAGCCCATTTATAAGAGTGTTGTAGGTCACGACATTAGGCTCATGCCCTTTGGAAATCATGACATCTAGAAAATCCATTGCCTTCCCAATTTCACCTTTCTTGCACAGCCCATCTATAAGAGTGCTGTAGGTCACGACATCAGGCTCATGCCTTTTGGAAATCATGACATCTAGAAAATCTAATGCCTTATCAGTTTCACCATTCATGCACAACCCTTTCATAAGAGTGCTATACGTGACGACATCAGGGTCATACCCTTTGGAAATCATGACATCTACAAATTCATTGCCTTTTCAATTTCACCATTCTTGCACAACCCATTTATCAGGGTGTTATAGGTCACGACATCAGACTCATGCCCTTTGGAAATCATGACATCTAGAAAATCCATTGCCTTCTCAATTTCACCATTCTTGCACAACCCATTTATAAGAGTGTTGTAGGTCACGACATCAGGCTCATGCCCTTTGGAAATCATGACATCTACAAAATCCATTGCCTTCTCAATTTCACCTTCTTTGCACAAACCTTTTATAAGAGAGTTGTAAGGCATGACATCAAGGTCATACCCTTTTGAAATCATGACTTCTAAAATATCCATTGCCTTCTCAATTTCACCTCTCTTGCACAGCCCATCTATAAGAGTGCTATAGGTCGTGACATTAGGCTCATGCCCTTTGGAAATCATGACATCTACAAAATCTATTGCCTTCTCAATTTTACCGTTCTTGCATAGCCCATCTATAAGAGTGTTGTAGGTCACAACATTAGGCTCATGCCCTTTGGAAATCATGACATCTACAAAATCTATTGCCTCCTTATTTTTACCGTTCTTGCATAGCCCATCTATAAGAGTGTTGTAGGTCACGACATTAGGCTCATGCCCTTTGGAAATCATGACATCTAGAAAATCCATTGCCTTCTCAATTTCACCTTCCTTGCACAGCCAATCTAAAAGAGTGTTGTAGGTCACGACATCCGGCTCGTGCCTTTTGGAAATCATGACACCTAGAAAATTAATGGCCTTCTGAATATCACCTTTTTTGCACAGTCCATCTAAAAGAGTGTTGTAGGTTACGACATCAGGCTCGTGCCTTCTGGAAATCATAACATCTAGAAAATCTAATGCCTTATCAGTTGCACCATTCTTGCACAGCCCCTTTATAAGAGTGTTGTAAGTCACGACATCAGGGTCATACCCTTTTGAAATCATGACATCTACAAAATTCACTGCCTTCTCAATTTCACCTTTCTTGCACAGTCCATCTATAAGAGTGTTGTAGGTCACGACATTAGGCTCATGCCCTTTAGAAATCATGGCATGTACAAAATCCATTGCCTTCTCAATTTCACCTTTCTTACACAACCCATCTATAAGAGTGCTATAGGTCACGACATCAGGCTCAAGCCTTTTGGAAATCATGACATCTAGAAAACCTAATGCTTTATCAGTTTCACCATTCTTGCACAACCCTTTTATAAGAGTGGTATAGGTGACGACATCAGGGTCATGCCCTTCGGAAATCATGATATCTACAAAATCCATTGCCTTCTCAATTTCACCATTCTTGCACAACCCATTCATAAGAACGCTATACGAGACTACATTGGGTATACATCCTACCTTAGCCATTTTATAGCGCACTATAGTAGCGGCCTCACCAATTCTTTTGTCCCAACAGAGACCTTTGAGTATAGGACTGAAGATTGCGGCATGAGTTCTGCGATCCTCTTTAAGAAACCGTCCCAGAAAACCAAACATTAGGTTGACCTGATTCATTCGTGCACAATAGTCCATCAAGATCTCATAGGTATGATAATTAGGATTGATTCCTTTAGCTTGGATTAAGTAGGTGAAGAGGGAAAAGACGGTGGGGTGAGGGTTTCTTGACATTTTGGTGTAGTCCTTGAGGTATTGATTGATTTGACTGAGGTTCTTGGCAGCCAACAGTTGATCAAACTGGTGAATTGCCTCTTGTTCAGGAGCAGCATCTGCCTTCCAGTGCCGCTTTTTCTCCTCCTTCTCCTGCTTACCCTTCCAATGCGGCTGACGCCGTGGATTTGGTCTGTTGTATTGAGATTGAGACTGGGGGAACGCGTTACAGACAAGGCAGAGGCCTCGTCCGCGAGAAGCAAATGGGGATGGGGATTGGGAAGCTGAAGGTGAAAGTGAGAAGAAGGGGGCAAGAGAAAAGGTTGATGACACCATTTGATTTGATTTGGTTACAGGCTTACAGTCTCTTTATCTAACAAGGTGAGCTTTGGTTCCAGGTTCAACTACTGCCTTAGCAAGGAATATACAGAGAGAAAGGGAGTGTCTGAGTGTTGGGGAGGGGAGAGAGAGAACAGAAAACTAACCGAGTTGAGTTGAAGGGATAAGGATGAAGTGACGGAGAGAAAGCTGAGCCGCTGAATGAGCGATAAAACAAAACACCTACTTTAAACCTGAATAACGGCCCAAATTACGTAGGCACGCATAAATTACAACAAAGGCCCAATATGTTTCTTTATTTACCAAACGATGGCCCCACCGCCTGACGAATCGGACATCATATCTTTTCCTGATTTTATACTTTTGTTTTGAACAATTTATGCAGAGAAAGGTCGCTCTGTCGGGTCAAATTAAAGGATGATCAATGAAACGAAGCACAATAGGCTCAGTCGGCTAGGGTCCATTTTTGAGATAGACAATTAAAGGCTTGCGTACACACGCTTAACAGAAACACCTGCCACCTTGCACGAATTCATTTAATTACGTACATATATGTGTAAAGAAATACTATACACTTTTATGATATTCCCGTTGGGGACTATTCAATCGGTGATGTGTTTTGCAAAGGCCGAAGGTCTTTATGATAAAGAAATTAATATTACACTTATACAGCTTGGTAAAAATCCATGAAAAGAGAGACTACCTCCTCAAACAAGTAATACACTTGCAATTTAAAATGTACCTTTTCATAAAAACGGTACTAAAGATTTTACGAGTACAACATCGCTAAAATTAATTTAGTTAATTTCAATTATTTTATATAACATCTATACTTGATTTCATTTCAATTTCACGGATGTGCATGCTCTGATAGGACAAAATAGTTGTGGAATTTGCGAGAGTTAAAAAGCACCTCCAATGAATGATTGTTTTTGCGCAGATCATGCTACAAAATATATGTGCTTAATTATTCTTTACTTTGTCGATATTATCGAAATTGTTCAAGTTAATTAGTTGCTAGTGGATTCTAACATTAAAAAAATTACAAGAGAAAACCATCCAAGTGACATTGGTGATTCATATTTTGAAGTAGGAGCGGATTTAGAATTTCAGTCAGGAGTAGACACAAAATGTTAACAAGAGTACAAAATAATTAATTTTTAGTATAGAATCTCATGAACTAGAGTACATAATGCAAACAAGACTATAAAATAAAATAAATAAAAAACAAAAACAAAGAACAACTAGCCTAGCATTATTTTACTATAGAATCTCATGAACTAGCATCATTTGAAGATGAACTTGACAGACTATAGATCATTTATTTATATCTTGTCAATTTGTTAAAAAAATATTGTTTTATATGAGACAATTTCAAAATTAATTTTCACCATGGGTTTCTTTGATAATTTACTCTCATTTACTCGTAGTTTACCAAAACATATACAAACTGCTGGTCTTATTACAATTGCATATGTGTGTTGGTCGCTTTGGAAACATCCAACGATATTTGTTTTAATGGAGTACCTAATTTGCTCCTTGATTCAATATTGGGCAGGAAACTTCAAAGATGGAATGGAGCATGCTGTCAAAGAGTGGATGCCAGAGAGCATGGAGATTATTCCTCTACGTGAATGGGTGGATGTGACTCCACTCATTGTGTTTGAGGATGAAATGACTGGTGGTACAGAGGGGGAGACAATCTAATGAGAAAGAGGGCTCATGGTGACCACTTGATCAGTTATTTTGGTTTATATTGATAATATGCTTACGATACCCTAGTTTATCTAATAAGTAGTAGTATCATATGATCTGAGTTGCTGATCTATAACAACTGTGTTTGGTTGTTGTGTGTCGTTTAGTTTCGGAAATACTTGTTGCTTGTTGTAATTACAACTTTCTTCTATTTGCATAATGCAAATGGGCTACATGCCTTTTTTTCTCAAAAAAAATCATTTGAAGATGAATCAGAACTAAGAATATACAGTTACTATTGTCAAAAATACTCTTTCAACACTAATTATAGTCACCACCAATATTAATGTCAATTTCACTAATTTGTAAATCAAGGAATAAATTATATGTTGTTTTTTCTTTTCTACAAGTTTTTGAGAAAGTTCAACTAATCCTCTTATCTCTAAAAAATCACTATTACTTTGCAAATTCAAATGGTAATTCTCCAATTGATTTTTTAGAATACAAAAAAAATCCCCTTTCGGCTTTCTAATGATTAGTGCAAGTGCATTAAAATTATATGAATAAAACAGGGTAATAATAATGAATTTATGTTGTTGTCCAAACAAATTTAGGGTCATTTTCCCATCTGAATAAGAAGAAAATAATTTTCTTGTAATACGCATCGCATTTCAAACCATTTTCTTGAATTACACATCAAATTTCTAATTTTAGGAAGAGATAAAGCAGGGGATATCAACAAATCTATTCAATGTTTCAAACAATTTTCTTGAATTACACATCAAATTTCTAATTTTAGGAAGAGATAAAGCGGGGGATATCAACAAATCTATTCAATGTACTATGCGTGACATAAGTGTCACAGAATCTGTTGCTCGGCAAGAAACAAATGAACTGATTAAAATAAGGGCTATTTTTCTTACTTTTATTTAGTTTTTTTTCCTAATTTTTAAGACTTGCACGTAATCAGATTTCTTGTTTGTGTAGGAGATACATATAATTGCTACCTACCTAGCAAGGCCTTCTTCTTCTTTTTTTCCCGTCTCCTTTATATATTGTATTGCTATTGTTTTTTTTTTTTAATCTGAGACCCTTAGGGCACCTATCATGCCAGCTGCCAAAACGGATCCAAGCATTTTTGAAAATTTTCAATTTTCTTTCTTTTAGTGTTAAATAGATCTTAATGATGGTGTGAATAAAGCTGCTCCTTTATTGAATTATTATTTTTTTCTCATTATATGGATGTGTATAGTTGTTAATTAATTAAATCTTCTTTGTGATATGGTGTCAATTATATTGAATTCTGTAGTTTCTTAAAACTATACTTTTTCCGAATATAGGCTGAATTATGTTGAACATGCCTTTCTTGTATTGAATATGGATAATTTATTGAAATAAACTAATTAAAAGCAGACGTACACTAATTTTTTCCAAACTAGAGTAGTGCTAACAAAAAATTAAAAGCAAATTTGACTAAAATTGTAACCTTTACATCATATATTTTTGTAAACTTCTTTTGGAAAGTTCATAAACTTAGTCAGCTTCAAAAAGGAAAGGACAAAAAAAAAAAATCGAACTTACTATTTATGTTATGCAACATTTGTTTCTCATTTCCCAAGTTTTGGCTGCCCAATAATCGATCATAAAAGATCAACATCTGTGTGAGAATTGCATGATAAAATAATATTTCTCATGAGACCATGGTAGGTTATAAATCAATTTCTTGATAAATGCATGGTAGGCTTTCACTACCTCCTATTAATCCGTCTTAATTTTACCAACAAGTAGAAAAAATAAATAAAAAGCATGTAGCAAAAGAGAAAAAAAATAATAAAACCTAAATAGTTGGTATGGAAACCTGGTAGGCATCCAAAGAAAATGGAACCAAAACAATAGGAGATCATCCAATCCCGCACAGAGAAAAAAAAAAAAACGAAGAAAAATAATGTGAATTGCTGTTCCAATATACTGAGTTAGAACTGTCTTAAGTTGTCGGTAATTCTAAAACAAAAATATCATAAAAAATGCTGAGTTACTTAGAAATCATCATCATGTGTACCGAAATATCAATAACCAATGCAGACATAACAAAAGTAAAGCATATTAATTTAGTTCTACACGAGAATTCATCACCAGTAGTTCAAGTACCCAACATAATAGCACTACAAATCCAAATTAGACAAAATATTAAGTAATTAAAACTATAATAATTCAGGCAGCGGAACAAGGTAATAATGAACACCATAATAGATACCAAAAAGTTTAGTCAGTGCTAGAAGTGACTTTTGAACCGGGATCAATAATTCAGATCCAAAGTATTTTTATTTTTTTTTCACTAACACACTAAGAAATATTTTAATTTTTTTACAGCCGGAAAAAATCATGCCTGAAAAATGTTTCGGAGTCCTTCTAGTACATCTAAATTATAACATGTTTTTTTATCTATTTTATTTGATGTTCTTTCTAACATATTCAAATTATTAATTATTCTTTCTATTTTTGAAAATTATTAAACAAATATTTTAAAACTTAACAGAATCATATGAATTTCGTTGGTTTTTTAAGTTTTTGCGGGGCCACAATGACAAATGGCGCGTCAAGAATAGGGACGCCAATTGTCATTGTGATCCTGATATTTTTCGAATTCTCTAGAATTTGTGGTGTTTTTATTTATTTATTTTTTAGAAATTGGGTTAGAAAATATATTGACCCAGTTTCTAAACATGACAAAAGCCCCTAAAATGAATTAATGTTTGTTTAGTTTCTTTAATACACTATACTGTTATATTTTATGACGTGTCACAAAACACTCCATTTTTTATTAAAGACATAAAAAAATATATTTGAATCTAAAAAAAGTTAGATGAATTTCAAGATTAAGGAAAAATGGTATGGCCCAATGTATTTTTTGTGAGATCGGTTTTGTTTTTTTTCACTTTTAGAGCAGTTTTATTTATGCAATTGTAAAAATTAAATTTCTTTTATTACAACAGTAATTTTGAAACTTTTTTAATTCAGAATTTTTTCATCTCTACAATTTTAATTTTACTTGCGGGATATAAAAATAGGAAAAAATAAATAAAAAAAAAAATTTCAAACCAAATTCGAACTGAGACTGAGCTATTGCTCAGGTCATGGGCCATCATAAGCTATATATTATGAATACTTACATTTTAGTAAGGACAACGGAGTAGGTCCGATGGCCATCGGACCTACTTTTAGGTTCAACGCCACGCTGACCGTCCGATCTAGTGTAAGATT
>JAJGRW010004710.1:0-2500 GCA_025461045.1 Carex parvula | reverse complement strand
CGTGTTTTTCAGCCGCCTTTGTCCGTGTTTCGGGTCTGTTCGGGTCATTTTTTAAGCCGCCTCGGTCCGTGTTTCAGGTCTGTTCGGGTCATTTTTAAGCCGCCTTGTTCCGTGTTTCGGGTCTGTTCGGGTCTTTTAAGCCGCCTTGTTCCGTGTTCGGGTTTTCGGGTCATTTTAAGCCGCCTTGTTCCGTGTTTCGGGTCTGTTAGTCATTTTTAAGCCGCCTTGTTCGGTGTTTCGGGTCTGTTCGGGTCATTTTAAGCCGCCTTGTTCCGTGTTTCGGGTCTGTTCGGGTCATTTTTAAGCCGCCTTGTTCTGTGTTTCGGGTCTATTCGGGTCATTTTTAAGCCGCCTTGTTCGGGTCATTTTTAAGCCGCCTTGTTCGGGTCTGTTCGGGTCATTTTAAGCCGCCTTGGTCCGTGTTTCGGGTCTGTCGGGTCATTTTTAAGCTGCCTTGTTCTGTGTTTCGGGTCTGTTCGGGTCATTTTTAAGCCGCTTGTTCGGTCGTCATTTTTAGCGCTCGTCTCGTGTTTCGGGTCTGTTCGGGTCATTTTTAAGCCGCTCGGTCCTTTATTTCGGGTCTGTTCGGGTCAGTTTTTAAGCCGCCCTTGATCATTTTCCAGCCGCTCGGTCCATGTTTTTCGTGTTTCGGGACAGTTCGGGTCATTTCTAAGCCGCCTGGGTCCGTGTTTTTCCCACCGCTTGTTCCATGTTTTTTCCTCGCTCAATCCGTGTTTTTCAGCCGCTCGGTCCGTGTTTTGGGGTCTGTTCGGGTCGTTTTTAAGCCGACTTGGTCCGTATTTCGGGTCTGTTCGGGTCGTTTTTAAGCCGCCTTGGTTCGTATTTTTCCCCCGCTTGGTCCGTGTTTGTCGGTGCTTTTCGGCCATGTACACCGCTTGGACATGTACATCCGGGCCATGTACACCACCGGCGTGTACATGAGGGGGGCGCCCATTCCAAAATTCTCCTACCACTAATAGGGAATATGCATTTTTACCCTCCAGCCACGCCCAGGGTTACCACCCCCTGGAAATCCCCAAGGTTCCCCCCCATTTTACGTGGATGCGCTGACGCTGAGGGCCAGCAGCACCGACGGAAGGCACCGACGGGGGCATGTACACCGACGGAAGGCACCGACGCACGCCCGTGTACACCGCTTGGGCATGTACATGGCAGCACCGACGCAAAGCACTGACGTATTGCGCCAGCAGCACCGACGCTGAGGGCCAGCAACACCGACGGAAGGCACCGACGGGGGCAAAGTACATGGGGCAACCGACGGAGCACCGACGCTGGGCGCCAGCACGGGGAACGACGGGAGCACCGACGGGGGCATGTACACCCTGGGCATGTACATGGGAACACTGACGCTGGGCGACAGCAGCACCGACGCAGAGCGCCAGCAGCACCGACGGAAGGCACCGACGGGGGCATGACCCGACGGAATGGCATCCGACGGGTGCATGTACACCCTTGGGCATGTACATGGTGGCCACCCCCTTTTCAATTTTTTTTCAAGGCACCGACGCAAAGCGCCCGCAGCACCGACGGGGCACCGAGGGGCACCGAGGGGCACGACGACGGGCACCGACGGCTCACCGACAGGGAATGTACACCCTTGGGCATGTACATGGGAACACCGACGCTGGGCGCCAGCAGCACCGACGGACAGCCCGACGGGATCATGTACCCCGACGGAAGGCACGACGAAAGGCACCGACGGGGGCATGTACACCCTTGGGCATGTACATGGTGGCCACCCCCTTTTCAATTTTTTTTTCAAGGCACCGACGCAAAGCGCCCGCAGCACGAGGGGGCACCGACGGGGCACCGACGGCGCACCGAGGGGCACCGACGGCGCACCGACGGCGGCACCGACGGGGCACCGACGGCGCACCGACGGGGCACCGACGGGCATGTACACCCTTGGGCATGTACATGGAACACCGACGCTGGGCGCCAGCAGCACCGAGGACAGCACCGAGGGGCATGACACCACGGCGTGTACATGAGGGGGCACCCCTTTTGAAAATCTTGCCCCCCTAATAGGGAATATGCATTTTTTGGCTCTAGCCATGCCCAGGGTTACCACCCCCTGAAATCCCCCATGTCAAAACATTGGTGTTCCACCGCTTTTTTACGTGATTTCACCCGTTTTCAACGCAAGTTGCCCCGATCCACCGATTTTACGTTCAAATTTTTTTCAAAATTCAAATTTTTTTCAAATTCAAATTTTTTTCAAAATTCAAATTTTTTTTCAAATTCAAATTTTTTTCAAATTTCAAATTTTTTCAAATTTCAAATTTTTTTCAAATTCAAATTTTTTTCAAATTTCAAATTTTTTCAAATTTCAATTTTTCAAATCGCCCGCAGCACCGACGGAAGCACCGACGCTGGGCGCCAGCAGAACCGACGGGAGCAACGACGGGGGCGTGTACATGGGACACCGACGCTGGGCGCCCGCAGCACCGAAGCAGATCGCCAGCAGCACCGACCGACA
>JAJGRW010004709.1:0-58963 GCA_025461045.1 Carex parvula | reverse complement strand
TTGGATAAATAACTAACTCTCTGACCTCTAGTCTTTGTTTTTCCTTTACAATACATTAATTATTCTTTTAATATACTCTAAATTACTTGTGCAGATCATACTAAGAAAAATTGGAGTTCTAATGTTCTATCATCATTTTGCGCAGCCTTATATGTAGCTTTCTTTAGAGTTGGGAATTTAGAAAAGATCATATTTTATCTTTTGTTGAGATATTATAGTGTTATTAACCTTCTACTGCAACATATTTTGCTTTTTCTCTGAAGCGCACTAGTATTCCAAACAAATTTGCTATATTAATTAGCAAAACAAATGATATGTATGGCACCTCCTTTTCTACAGTTGTTTTCTTATTGTGATCAACTGTGTCAAAATTGTATGTCATGTATAAGCAGCAATTAATCAAGCCTCATAAATCTCGAGAAGAAACATATACACTGGCAAGCATAATGAAATAATAAACTTCTAGCTTTTGTAGACAACAAACTTTGAACAACAAATTTGCCACAATTAAATTGCAGTGGTATAGGCACTACATTTATTGAAACAAGAACACAACAACAGCAATGTACCGAAACATTGCCATGTGCCAGTAAAGAAAAGAAGATTGAACCACAACAATTGGATCAATGGGAAATATACCAAACAGAACATGGAAAAAGAAAAACAATTCTCTGTATGAATAATCATGCAAAACTATATGCAATGCCGATTCTTCCTTACACTGATAAAATAGATGCACCATCACTCCTCTAAGATATACTGCCATTTTAAAAGACACTTTATTAGATTAATGATGATAATGAATCCGTATTCATTCACGTAAAAAAGAGGATTATAACCTTGTATCATTGCATCGATCATCTTAAAACGTTAAGCCGGAGCCATGCAGCTTCTGCTCGATGATCATGTCAATCCGTTTAGCCATGTCGGGAGTGATATGCTCTTTCCAATCGCCTATCCCCCCTTCCTAAAAAAGCCGAATTCTTGAAACTTACAAATTTTCATGCTCTCCTTCTTTATTTATCTTGACATTTTTCATTGTTTCAATGTTACACAGCTTAACAATCTCCTCAATCACCCTCTCTTCACCTCATCGACTGAAAATGGGTACCGAGAAATTCTCCAAGCCTTTCTATATTTCCTACTAGATCTTCCTTTAGATCTTTGTACTTCAAAACAACACCTTTTGCGGAGATTTGATGCTTTCCTTCCAGTACTCAAGCATATGGTCCCAGAATGGTCCAAATGGAAAAACCCTTCACAAAACAAATCAAAACTCTCGTCAAATGGGGTCATCTCACATCCGATAGGCATCATCTTGTCAAGGAAATGTCTAAGTGAAACGAATGACATCTTTCGGATTGCGGCAAAGGTATACAATTTACATCCTGAATCAAATTATTGATGTGGGCACGTGTGGAAGGAAGGTGCTCTGCCAGGAGGCGTGGCGATTGGCATGGATTCGAGATTGTTTTGGCTGTTTTTTTCATAAATAGAGTGCAGAAAGGGAAGTAGCGTGTGGGCTTGAGTTGATTAAAGGATGATTGTTTAGAGCAGCGGCGCGTAGCGGTTTCGATTGACAATTGAGAAGACAATGGCCTTCAACCAAGTTGTACCAGATTTTGCCATGGTGGCAAGAATCACGTCAGAAGGCCGTGATTCGAACGTGTCTTGCATGGCCAAGCTGACAGGGAGGAGGTGTTCAGGGTACCAGAAATTCTGGTATTTGCAGTAAGGGATAAAACCTAGTCCTTTGTGTCTTGGTATAGTACAAGCCATGAGTTCATACTTTGCTAGGAAGTTTGGTTTTTCTTGGCAATTGTATGACTGATCTTGTGCATTTTCGGAGATATTCGCCATGGTAGCATAGCAGCTAGCAGTGTAGAGGAGGAGGAGGAGAAGGCAATAAGTTCTTGATTTGTTCAGATGTAATCATTTAATGATTTAAGCACATTATACTAAAGAATTGCCATGGTGGGGTGTCAATGTGTAAGTACAGTTAGACGTTTTCATACTCATACCCATATATTTGGTCTTACCCATTAAAATGCATAATATGCATGTTGTCATTAAAATTTGAACTATGTCCTTCACAACCACAAAATGAAATTCTAACCACTAATTTGTAAACAAATAATTAACATATTATATTATAAATAAGAGGGCTAAACTATATAAAGAAAATTTAACTAAATTTCAATATACATGAATAAAAATTTTAAGATTATGGAGGTCAATGATTAAGCATTCTGGCTTGACTGTCCTGATCATCTCAAATATTTAAATTATAATTTTAGATGGAGTTTGGTACGCACGTACATGGATAATGATTTTAATTAACAAATTAAGTATGTTAGTCTCCGTTAGGTAGCGTGACTAACATAGAATCATGTCAGAGTAGGTGTGTCAATGGGTACGGTACGGGTTGGGTGGAGGCATTTTCATATCCATACCCATTAAAATTGACTTTATTCATATCTTACCCATACTCATTAAAAATTGACCTTACTTTTTTCTACCCTTATCCGTTAATATTATCGGGTAATCAAATGGTAGCGGATGAATAACGGATATTACTAATATAATAATTAGTTTTATTATATTTTACAAAATTAAATATAAAAAACTCATTCATTTCGCACATATGTAATTACATTTCTAATAAAAAATAAAAATGAATGTGCAATCATTATATCTAAACTGTGTTTTATAAAGGAAGAAAATTCAAAAACAAGAATACATATTTAGGTGGGTTGGAAATTGAATTGAATATATATTTACATTTTATAATTACCTATAGGGTAACGGGTACAAAATAGTCATTACCCATTTAGTTAACGAACAAAAATTCTTATCCATACCCATACCCAATAAGCTAACGAAAAAAAAAACTTATCCATACCCGCCTTATTGAATACGATACGGGTCGGGTAAACCGCTAAAAAGGTACCATTGACACCCCTATGTCAGAGGAAGAGGTGAATTTACAAATTTTATTTAACTGTACAAACCACCTACCAATTTGAATCCATAACTACCCCCACATGATTTCATGTTTTTTTTTATTTGAAATTAACATCAGATATATACTTTTATGTATTTAAATGTACACTATTGGAAATTATGCCTAAATTATATAAGATTAAATACAATTTAGAAAGATCAAACAATGATTTGAAGATGTCATTGGTATCTTGTTGCTCAATTCTTAAAGTTAATGCTTCAAATATGTGGTCAAATTTAAACGTATCTAATTAATGATCTTCATAAAAGTATTTGATTATGGTAAAAATCCTCAATTGGTGATTAACAATGATATGGGTGGCTAGCCCATAATTTCACCAATAAAAAAATAACAAAAAAATAATATATTTGTTAAGTAAATATTTCAACTGCAAAAATTTTAAAGCAAATCAAATCAATGTAATTTAAAAATCATTTGGTCATCCATATATCAAGTGTCGATAAATTTTAATTCTTTTTTTTTTTTTTGGGTGTGCAAACCGCTTAACAGATGACCAACCAATCATCCAACCAGCCCTAGTTGCATCGAACTTAATACATAACCTACCTAAATTACAGAGAAGATAGATGTAATTTTATTTTTTTTCATAATTATTTGATCAGTTGTTCAAAATAAAATCTATTTCGATCTCATGAGTTAATTAATGTCTTTACATTTAAAGATTTATAGAATAAGATGGACATCACCGGAATCCAAAGTTTTGTACCATAGCAGAACAAATTAAAGCTTTATTCTTGGGAAATGGTTTTATGCTAAATCGTTAGATTTATGCTTGACGATTTAGCTAAAGACTGGGGGCCTCCATAATAAAAACAATTATAAACCAAATCATCTTATTTTTTGTGGAAATTTGAATTTTACCCAGGCTGCAGAACGGTTTGGTGGCCCCAAAGACTGAGGGCCGTCAATTGACCCTGCAGTTCCAACTTTGGAACCTCCAAACCGTTTAGTGGCCCCTAATTTTATTTTTTTACAAAATTTTATTAGAAAAAACAACTAAAAACAAGTTGACAAACGTAGCCTACCCAGAAAACACAAAAACAACTAAAAAACAAAAACAAAAACCAAAAACCAATGTGCCATTCACAAAAAAAAATAGAGAAGGGGCTGTAGGGCCAATTGGTGGTCCTAGTCTTTGTGGCTGCCAAACCGTTCTGCGGCCCGGGTAAATTCGAATTCCCACAGTTTTTAGGTGATTTGGTTTATTATTTGTTTATTATGGTAGAAATAAAAATTTTGGGCTAAAGCGTGTCGTGCATGTACATATGTTCATGTCAGATACGGACACATCGTATATATCTAGTTGTATAAATTGAATGTCCTTTCACTAAAAAAAATTACACGTCTTTTGTAGAGTTCTAGTACGTCTATATTGCAAAATTAATTAGAGGGATCAAGTTACAATAATTTTTTTTTTTTTGAAGGTTAGTGGCTTTAAGTGCCAACTAATAATTTCATTGATAAAAAAACGAACTTACAACGAGTCAAATGATTCTAAATCTAAATCCACTCTTTTATTCTCACAAAATCCTCCAAACTACTCTAAATAACTTTAATCTCACTTATATACACTCATAATTACTCTATTACTTTTCCCTATCGCTCTATACGACCGGATCCGATTTTTCACCCGCCGCCGCGCTTCGACAACCGGATCTACTCACCCGCACTCCGATCGAGATGGCGTAGAGACCCAACGCTCCGAACTCCGATGATACTGCGCTCTCGGCTCCGGTTCCTCCCCTCTCTCTCATTCTCCTCTCCTCTCAAGGTAGAGACGAGAGAGAGAGGAGGCGCTTTGTCGAACGAGAAACCTAGAAGAGGTGATAGAGGAATGGATTGAAGGTAGAGATGTGTTGGAGGAGGAAAAGAGGCAGCCGCCTAGGGTTTGAATCGCCTACGGACTCTCTTTTTTTTCGCTCTTTCTTTTCGGGAGTCTTCCGACCTGAATTTTCTCAAGTTACAGCAAATTTGAGTTACAACAAAGTTACAACAACTATTTTTTTCATTTTCAAAGTCCAAATCGTCGATCCAAACCGTTCAACACGATCTCCACAATAAAATGTGCTTGTAGATCATATTTTACATTTTTTTGAATTTTTTTACTATTTATTAAGTATTTTACAAAAAATAGTCATATTCAGACCATTGAATTTTGTACCCATCTTAATAAATAGTAAAAAAAATATAAAAAATATAAAATTTGATCTGCAAGTATATTTTATTTAGATAATCATGTTGAACGGTTTGGATCGACAATTTGGACTTTGAAAATGAAAATAATAGTTGTTGTAACTTTGTTGTAACTCAAAATTATTGTAACTTGATCCCTCCTCAATTAATTATTCATTACTTGATTTATATTCTTGCATAAAACTATTTTGCTACAACAAAACATATATTTTGCGGCAAACAAGTTTGATATTAATTGCAATTAAAGCACATATTTAGTCCTGTTGAATTGTTGCATTTGGTTCAAATGTCTTTGAATATTCTTTTGGTTCAATCATGCCTCTGAACTATGGTCTTTGGTTCAAGTGGGCCGCTATACTTTTTTTTTTTTGTTCAATCAAGCTTCCAAACTTTGTCTTTAGTTCATTTGAGTCTTTAAATTTTATTTTGGTTCAGTCAAATCAATTCTCTAAAGTCCAAACTATTGTTTCTGGTTCAATTATAAAAAAAGGAGACCAAGCAATCCGTTTGGATGAAATCATCATGCAATTAAACTCGATTGATATTTCAAGTACGGTTAATCTTTGCCCAAGTTTCGGCCCAGCTTGGCCCGGCCCATTTGGCCTTGTATACAATGTTGGAGAAGCAAAGAAATGTTTTCCCTTTGCTCAGTAAAAAAACACAGCGAGGCTTCAACCCATACAGGGACGGAATTAGAAAATTAAAATTGAGATTGTAATGTAATTTTATTTTATAAGAGGAATTAAAAATATATGTACTTCAATAAAAAATTATATAAAGGATAAAATTATTAATTTTTAATTTATATAACTAAGCTATCTCTAATTAATTAACATTTAGATCCGTCTCTGAACGCATGAATCAGAGGTTGAGAAAACTAGAGATATAAATGGAGTTACTGGAATCTGAGATCTGTAAGGGCCTATTTGTTTGTCACAGGATTACACATGATGAGATTTGATGGGAATGGTATTCTTCTTTTGAAAAATTGAAAACCCATGGGTACGGGTACGCACAGAATTAATATGAGAATGTTTGAATGAGTGTTCGGTTGTACAGTGGATTTAGTTGTGGAAAATTATATTTTTCTTTCTAAAATGTTTGATATTATATAATTATTTTTATTAATAAAATTATTAATAATGCAATTCAATAAAATAAATTTAAATAATAACATAATATTAATTATTAATTATCATTTTATAAAAAATAAATATTTTTTTTATAATTGTATTCATTAAATATCGTGAGATTTAATAATGTATTAAATACAATTATATTTTATTTTTACACAAATAAAATAAGAAAACATAAACATTTATAACTTAATATAAAAATAAAGATTTAAGTTATATTTAATTATCATGTAATTTGTAAAAAAAGAAGTTTTGGCCGGATCTAACTTTCTCTTTAGTCCCACAACTAGCAATCATATGGAACAATTCTAACCTATTGGAGGAGAGGAGAAACTCATAATGGGTCCAGAAATTTGCGGAGAGAGAGAATAGGAAAAAAAATGAACTCTGACTTCGGATTTTAATTTGAACAAATTTGCACTATGTGGGAATTGATGTAGGAAAAAAAAAATGGGAAAAGAATGGGCAAATTTAGGCCATCCGGTATATTTAACTAATTATACGAATTATTATTTTTTATTTAATTATATTATGTGATCTTCTTTTATGGGGTAAACAATCTACAATGATTTTAGTAATAATTACATAGACACCTCTATTTCTATATAGTATACAGAGGCGAGGCTACATAGTCTCTGGGGTAGGCACTTGTCTATCCTTGAATTTTTTTTTTTTTTTTTTAGAACTGGGTTTCTTTGACCTTGCCTACACCTGTTGGTTGACCTTGCCTACCGCAGAGTCCAATGATACACCGTGATTTCTTTGAGGTCCGAACTCCGAAGCTCATAACCAAAATTCTCAAAGCCCAAACGGATGCGGAGACAGCGCGATTAAAAAAATTAGCGTGACAGCGACTCAAATCCAAACCTCGCCACTGATAGTATATACTATTTTAAAATGATTACGTTTGCGCAAAAGTCTGTCTACTTGCCTACATTCATTGAACTTGAATTCGCACAGGTTGTGTCATCAGGCTATATTATATAAAAAAAAACATAAACAAGAGGAAGAAAGTGGAAATAGGATTCATCGAACATGCTTCCAGAGACCTTAAATTGCATGTCATTTTCAGCTGAAGTAATCAAATAAATTACTTGCCCTTAATCGGAGAGATTCAAAATAACTCGGTTCCATTTATACGAAAGTATTTATAATTTATAATACAAAAATGATGGGGTAAGGTACTGTACGACATATAAAACTGTACTAAATTTTGTGAACAATTCTCTAATTAGATTTCATAGAGGGATTTTTTTTAATGATACAAACATTAATAATATATACGAATTTTTATCTCTATGTAATACTAACCATTTAATATACGCTGGCATGTTTTCAATTATGGAGAGGACAGGAATTTTAAGAGCAAAGTATAAAAATAGAAACATATTTAAAATAAAAATTGAAGTCAGAGGTGGGCAAATTTTTTAAATGATACAAACATTAATAATATACATGTATCTCTATGTAATACTAACCAATTAAATAAGCTGGCATGTTGTCAATTCTGAGGGGACATAAATTTTAAGAGCAAAGTATAGAAATAGAAGCGTATTTTAGAAATTTTATGACTAGAGAATATTTTTTGAGTGAGGCTACGGTGTCAGGGGCGGATACAGGATTTTCGTCAGGGGGGGCAAAAAAATATCGAATCGGATTTAAATATCTAATCGGGTTTAAATTCATTAACCAATTGAATACTCGACAAAAAATAATAATTTAACTTATACTTTCCAATACTTTGACTTGTAATTTCTGATGCTTTAACTTATAATTATAATTACCAATTAAAATTCAACATATTTATTTCAATTACCTCTAAATTTAACTTGAATTACAAATTAAACGACCAGAGGGGGGCAAGAAAAATTCCAGTGGGGGGCAGAGTCGATCGGAACCGATAAATTTCTACTAAAACTCAGCTGCCCCCCCCTGGAGTACGCTGGGTCCGCCCATGTACGGTGCTATGCATAGCACAGATGGGGTCCGTGCTACAGCTCAAAATTTGACTTTTTAAAATTCTAACTATCGATCCGAACCGTTCAACATGATTATAAAATGAATATATACTTGCAAACCAAAAAAAAAAAAGGAATCTTTGGTTTAATTTGCACTCTTTGTCAGGTTATCTTTCAGCTTTGTCAGTCAATCCAAGAACAATTTAGTTTTTATTTTTTCAATGTGACTCAATCTTATACCCCCTATGTCACAATTATCATCCACAATTTGAGTCATATGATTTAAATTTGATCTAAAAACCTCTAAAAATTATATAATTTGACACGTCATTTTAATCGGATTCTCCTTATCACAATGACATAATTTTCATAATCATAACCAATCACTACAGAGAATTCTCATTCTGAGATATTATCTCAAAGCAACAATTAAATATGGCCAGGACGAATTGAAATTTTCAGTTATCACACATATAACATTATCGTATTAGGTTCACTAATAGAGAAGCATCTTGTGCACACTCATTGGACTTAAATAAAATAAAGAGGAGGGGTCAAATGCCTCCATTTTTCATGCCTCCACCTTGCTTTCATATTTTAAAACTTTAATAACTCAAAATTTAAAACTTAAAAGTAAAAATAAAACCGTTGGATATGGTCTACATCATTTTATCTATACACGTGTAAAAAATTATGATATTTCAATTTTGTTTTGGTTGTCATCAAGAGCTTGTAAAAAACATACTAATGTAGATAATTTCTAGACGTTAATTTTTCAACTTATTGATTCACATAAAAACAAAATCGAAATGTGATAATTTTTTATGAGCACATAGATAAAATGATGTAGATCATATCCAATGGTTTTATTTTGAGTTATTAAAGTTTTAAAATATGAAGGCATAGTGGAGGCATGAAAAATGGAGGCATTTGAACCCTCCTCTAAAATAAAATATAAGTGAGCTCCCATGACAGTGAGCTGCCTCAAATTTTATTGGGAAGCAAAAAGGGATCATGATACATTGCTTCGGGAAGTGCAAATTATAGAGAAGCCGAAGGTGACCCTCTAGAAGGTTGAGAACACGTATCCTCTTCATTAACTCAAAAGGGAATCTTTTGAGCCGTTTGATATTAAACGGAGCCAATCCGGCTGTCTGATTTTAACAGAGGACCCTTTAATATTAGTGTGGAACTAATTTGCACGGATTTTAAAGTGAATTGGATGGTCCAGATGCATTAACTCAAAAGATTTCGTTTTGAGTTAATGCAGAGGATACGAATTCGAAGGTTAGACCCCCCTTCCTCATCTGACGCAGCAAGCAGCATCCCTCCTTCCAAGCAAGCACGCTACTATGTGCTGATTGGATGCTACTACTCAAGATGTAACCAATCATATTACAAGCTTTAAATATCACCTATTACTTAATTGCAAAAAAACAATAATTGATCTTTGGGAACACAGGCACTACACACGAATTAACCTTGAATTTATATAGGAATATTTGGAATGAAAATTTTGACAAAGATTTTTGAAAATTGACTGCAAACACGATTGATTTCACATATATGCTCAATGGTACCTCACTGCATAGGCGGAGTTAGTAATAGAGAATGAGATTAATTGGCTCTCTTTTATTTTTATTTTATTTTACAATTATACATGGTTTTCTATATAATTTAGGAAAAAATGTTATAGTAATGTAAAATTGATCTCCATATTTAGCATATAAATTTTATATGATTGATATCGGTAGTTTGAAAGTCAAATAAGTGTATTGTAATATTCTTAGCTTAGATATAACACATAAATATGAATATTTTCATCAATTGACCCTTATTTTTTTTATTATATCTGCCCATAATAATAGAGACATAGTCTCTATCAACCTTATACAAGAGATTATATATGCATACATAATATTTTATTATAGCCATTAATTATATGTTGTAACTTTTAACCTGCAAATTGTTTTAAAATCAGAAGACAAATTCTCCTCTTGAGGTCTTAAATTGTATTAGGTAAGAGTTTGCTTCAAAATAAACTTCATATGATATTATGTTCATATTTTATTATAAATATACTTCAAAATTGTTGTGTATTAATATATAAAACAATAGCTTTTGTCACCCTGAGCATGAAATTGATGCTATATTTAAAGTCAAATCACATATGTCAATTTCAAGTTTCAAAATTAATTAGACTTCACAATTTGACGTTACCATTCCACTAGTTTATTTATGTTGTTATTCATAAGTACAAGCCCTGTCCATTCATCCGATCTATAAGAAATTAATCTTCCTCCTTTAAATTTAATCCAATTTAATCTTTATTATTGCTTTGTGTAATTTTTGTGCTGCATTTGCTATAGTGCCTTAAATTTACACTTTTATATGATTATATCCCTAGTCTATCCGACCATACAAATGCATCTTAATTATTTTAATCCGAAACCTATCTCTGGGTTTCTTTATATAGGAACTCTGTAAGACACAAATTGAAACATAAAAAAAACACACAAAACACACACAAAAGATTCAAATGGAAACCAGAGGCATCATAGCAACAAATGGAGGCACAATTTCACAAAAAGAAACCCCCTTCTCTTCCAATAACAATGGTGGTGAGGTTGTGTTTATCTCCGAGTTCATTTCTCAACTTGGTATGTGTCTCTTTATAACTTGGAATCTTATATGAAATTATATCGACTATATATCGAGTTACTTAAACTGATGGATATACCGAAACAGATGAGGCGGCGGCAACGAGACTTCAAAGGATGAACCAGAGACTGAGGGAACTGGAGATGCAAATGGAGTTGCTTGAAAATGAGATCTGCAAAACCAATCACAATCCTAGTGAAGAATGGCCACAGTTGCCTCCTAGCTAAGTTTACGGGTTTCGGGTTTAATTAAGGCAACTGGAGCTCCGATTCTTTCCCTAGCTTGCTTCACTTTGTAAATTTTTGCTACTTATTTATTAGTTCGTCTTCTTGAAGTACATTTTTATTTGAAAATTTATCAGAATGATTACTTGGTGAGTATTTGCTTCTGATGTTATTTTAGTGGTACGAATTAATATTATCTCATTTCAATACAACCCAATCAATATATTTTTTATATAATAGTTCTCTAAAACGAAATTTAATATGTTTTTGGCGGTGAGAAATCCAGTCCAATCCAATCCAATTAACCTATTAAAATGAAATTTAATAGTTCTCCAAAAATAATAAAAAACACGTTTGAGGTGAAAAATCTAAAAAAGTGACGTTGTAAATAACGGTATGCGCTTGTCGGACGAACAGGGTACCGCCAAGCGATTAATCGGGAATAATCGGAAATAATCAGTCATAATCGAATAAAATTGGTAGATTAATCGGGAAATTCCTTGACGGTTTGGTCACCGCCAACGACTAATCGGTCGATTAATTGGCCTAAACGGACATTTTTTACAACACTGGTTAACATATCGTTTTTGGCCAATTTTATAGTAAAAAGATAGTGATTTTCGCTATATATTTGAACATTATTACAAGCTCATCAATTAGCAATTGAAATCTGGATAAGTTAGAGATATTTGGTAAGGCATACAATTTCTTAAATTTTCTGAAGGGACTTATTGCACGTGTTTATGCAATGATATAAACAATTAAATTAATAACATGAACTCGGAGCTTGACCCTGTTGTTTTCTCAAAAAAAAATAACATAAGCTCAAAATATAAATGAAATAGTATGACCCATGGTTTGATGGTCTCCGTTGTAAGACTTCACTTGACAATAGTGATAATTCATCCTTCATATAATCTTTTTTAATAATAACCGAATTACTACACTAATAGCAATAAAGAAATTACATTAAAGTTCTAAGGATAAGCTCGCATACTGCATAAATGATACATAATAAGCAACATGCAAGTCACTTTTAATTATTAAAATAAATTAATTCACAGAGCACCTTAGGCCGCAATTGCACACATCATTCATGTATTCATTATAATAAAACACACAAGGCAATGGAGTCATATTATTCACATAATCCGTAACTGTAAAAAGAGTTAGTAGAATCCAATTACACGAAAAAAAATTCTTTTTCGGATTCTTCAAAATAATCATATAATAGAATCAATCTAATTGATTCAATATCCTTAAAATAATTTTTTCAGATGAATCAAATTAATCCAAAATTTGAACCAATCCAATTGATTCAATTTTGTTAGAAATTTAATTGATATGGTTATTTCTTTAAGTCTTAATCTCACAGAAAAACTGCCATCTATTCGTATAACTAATTAATCCAATTGATTCATTTCAGACGTTAATCTCATTAACAATCAACAAGCAAGCATATATATCATACGTATATATCATGGATCTAGAATTAATCCAACACAGGTGGCTCTCATACCATTTTTAGTTTCCAGGTAGGGTATAGATGTACAGTTCAATTGCAATTCAGTCAATTAATCACTATCTAACCAGAATCCATGAATAAAATTAATTCCAAGATAAGAGTTTACCACTAGATGTGCAGTGGAGACTTTGTCTGAAAATTATTTACTGTCTTCATGATTGTAAAGTATTCTGATTTGTCTGCCAAATTTTGTATCAAGTTATATAGCTTTCTTTTTCTTTTACGTGAAAATTTTATATTAATCAAATCGCTTGCTGCTTCGTTTATTACACCAGTTGAACAGAATTTATAGTATTTCCAAATTGTAACTAAAGATAAGTACTTAGCACTAATTATATGACCTGCTATACTAACATATTGACGAATTTGTATACTCAGCAAAAAAATTAGTAACCTCTCCACATATGTATCTTGTGCATATGGCACATTCCCTGGAATGCTAAAAACGATAGCCATGTGCGAACCAAACTGGTAATAACATATTTCTTGGAATGTTGAAGCGATAGCTATGCGCGAATCAAACATAGTAATGGCACATACCTTGGAATGATATTTCTTGGCATTACATTCCTTGGAATCCTTCTATTCCCTGGAATGACCTATAGCACGAACCAAACGCCTCCTTAGTATCCACACTAACATATTCGAAACAACCGTGAGTTGGAGTACTAGCACTAACTGACAACCCCTCTTTCTCACTCTCTCTTTTTAGATGCGTGTTAAGATGAATCAAATTTTCGATCTAATCTAAATATGAACTGCTGCTACTGTGTTTTCTCAGTCTAACTGAAAAATTGAACAACACATAATACATGTATAATACATCGCACATTTTTAGAAACATCCATTCAGTTTGCACCTATTCAGAGAGAGTGCAAAATTTCTGGCCCATATCACCCAATTTAATTTAATCCATATTTAATTCTATAAATTAACTATTAATTTCAGTCCACGACTATTTACCATGTAGGACATTATTTCAAACACCATGTATATATACACTTTACATACACAGTCGCTAGATAAAAATGTAACTCATATTACGTGTTTTATTATGGTTTTTAGGAGTTTTTATTGTCCTTCCGCTGGTAATTCTTTTATTAGTAGTACTGAAAAACATATATGGATTTTTCCTCAGAAAAATAACAGCATATGAATTTGTGGGAAAGTATTGTTTTTTATTGCTTTAAACCAATGCTTAGATACTAAGTACGGTAATTAAATAAAGAGGGATGCTTCTATGGGCATAAGGATCTATTTGGAAAATGAACATATTTTCATTTTCAAAGTTCAAACAGTCGATCCGACCGTTCAACATTATCTCCATATTAAAATATACTTGGAGGTCAAATTTTACATTTTTTTTGAATTGTTTTACTATTTATTAAGTATTTTACAAAACTAGTCAAATTCAGACCATTGAATTTTGTACCCATCTTAATAAATAGTAAAAAAATTCAAAAAAATGTAAAATTTGACCTCCAAGTACATTATAATATGGAGAAAATGTTGAACGGTCGGATCGACTGTTTAAACTTTGAAAATGAAAATATGCTCATTTTACAAATAGGTCCTTATGCCCATAGAAGAATTTGTCTTCATATCAAACAAATATTTGAAGCTCATGATATAACACCATGCGGGCGCAGTCAATTGTGCTGGGGCTACGTCGAGATGTCGCAATATCTCGCGTACAAACTTAGATACCCTTACTTTGAAGCCGCATTTCGGCATCTTCCAGTACAGGCATATCCCGCGACCTGAGTCATGCGCTCGGTCATCAGGACCCGGAGCTACCAGCTTGAGGGCATCCTGAGGATATTTTTCTCTGTCATCTTCGGGCACAAGTTCTTCATAAAAAGCATCTGCATAAGCTTTACATTGAACGACTAGTTTTGGCGGGATACTAGCAGATACTGGGAACAACATATCACCTTTGTGACCATCTCGGGGAGCCGCATTTTCCTTTGGTTTCTGATTTCTTTTTCGGGGCTCCAAAGGCTCACGAGATGTTCCCACTGAGGCTTCAACAAGTTCACCCCGAGGCGAACTTCCTTTGTGTTCCCCATTTCCTTCGCTATACTGTTCGCCTTCAGCTTCTTCTGAAGCCTCCGGGTTAGTAAAGGTCAAGCCATGAATGCTCTTACCCCTACCCGGGTGAAAAACCTGCTATGGAAACGGGGACTGTTCCCCCGAAGTAGTCGGTGACGAATTCCGAGATCCTTCTTGTTCTTCGGCCATTTCTAAATTAACGAAGAAACAGGATTGGCTTAGCTAACCGCTATTATTTGTCTCTAAGGTATTACATTTACCGACTTATCACATACAATCAATTGCCGAGGTTAGGTCATTAATCCTAAGGTGGACAACATTACCATGCCTATGTGGTCAACTACATTACTATTGACCTCGGCAAATATTCATATACAGTCCCAAATAAACTTTATCAATAAGGCCGACTATCGAGATGGTAAAAAATTACCTTATGTTGAGATTTCTTTTCAACGTGGTCTTCGGCAGATGTCTTCTCCGAGGTCTTTCGAATGCACTGAACTCGCTCCGCTATCACAGAGAACACTTTCGCTTTGTGGCTCCGAGATCGATTTGCTCACAATAAACGATAATGAATGAGTAAGGCGGGATGAGATATATATATTGGGGTCTCCATTTTCCCGCTCAGTACTCGCCCGAATTTCGACAAGGAGCCACGAAGCATCGCGTTTCATCATGGCGATGCCTCGATTCCCGCGCATAATCCAGGAAATCGGGCTCTTATCGAGTTGACGCGCGCCAGGTGTCATGCGGGGATTGCGCCATAACCACGTACCTCTGACTGATTTGATGGCTGACGACGGTTAACGGAAGACGAGGCATCGAGTAATCAATGCCGGTATACTATATATACTCCCTCCGTCTCCCTTTAACGGAACACACATCGATCACAGTTATCACTTTCAACTCGGGCTACAATTCGATGGCTGAAACTAAGCAAATGAAGGGCAGAGTTAAGTTGGAGAATGATGACATTACGTTACTTCGCGCATCTCCCCAACATCAAGACCCTGAGGTCAACATCGAGCCACCTGTGAATAACCCCGAGAAAGAAGACGACGACCCGCTAGCTTGGGATCGGTGCGCTGTTTGCAAAACTCGGGGAAACTATCAGCGCATGTTCCATTGTGACGGTTGTGAAGAAGCTTTTCACCCCGGGTGTCTGGCTCGAAGATCACCTCGGAACCATGGTGATCCCCGCTTCACATCCTTCATTTGCAAACAATGCCGTGATCAAGAATATCGGATTAAGCGCTCCCGTCATGAATAGCTTTATCTGTTTATAGACTATCACGGGAATAGCCCGCCTTTTGTTTGTTACAATATGAACTTCTCAAATTTACATGTATGCTCATCCGAGGTTCTTACCTCGTTTTGTTTTCATTAATATATATTTTGCATCAACATTTCCTCTTTAGCTCTTAATGCCACCTCGTATGGGTCAATCTGATCACCTCGAGAATAACGAAAGCTTGTCATTTCGTACAAAATACACAACAACCAACGACATTTATGGCAAGTAGCTAGCAGTTACTTATTTTGACAGTATGGTCCACAGTATTTATGGCAATATTTACCCCTTACGACTATAAATAACAGACTCACCATACGTAAAAAAGGACACATCTTTACTCTTTGCCTTTTACCAATCGTTACCACACTTCCGAGATGCCTATCAAAAGAGTGGTCTCTAAAAACAAAAAATCCCTCGACCATGGTCAGAGTAGTCATGACCAGACTCCCAAACGTAGCCGTAGCCAACCTCGCCCCAAACCTCGTCGCCCTCATGTCCCGCGACGGGTCCTATCTCGGCCCGAGAGATGGACTCTACTCCAACATTTTCCCGAAGAGGATTTAGATTGGATGCTCGCGAACGAAGATCTCCAAATTTGCGACCTTATTGACCTCACCCTCGCAGGAGCACCATCGTTCACTAAGGAGGATGAGAACGACATCTATAAATTTGACTTAGAGCCCAAGTTGCGTTGGTGTGTCCTATGTCACGACCAAGCGTACAAGCACGAGATGGCGAAATGCCGGATGTGCTACGAGTGGAGTTGCTTCCACCACTATGACATCCAAGGCCGTTCAGACCCCCGTCGTCGGTTTTGGAAGTGCCCGGGGTGTTTATCACGTAATTGCGGAGGACCGAGTCTGTACACCGCTACCCAACATGAACTCAACGACGATAACCTTTTTGAAGACACCGACAACGACATGGTGTAAGTGTGATTTTCAACTTAGAAAAGCGACATCACACCCGTCTTTTTGCTGAACATGGCCATCACGGTGCATGGAAGGCGCGACATGACAGATATGGCGCCCATGGTGGAAATATTCTTCCAGGCACTATATAATATCATGTCTCATGTTTAGTCTAATTAGGCGTTGTATGATTTCGATATTTTACTAGATCGAGGCGTTGTATGATTTCGATGTTTTCTTATATTTAGGCTTGTTCTGCTTTTACGATATCAATACTTATAATGTGTATGATTCCTTTTTTCATTTATGTTTGACTAACTCGGATACCATCTGACTTGTCAAAAAAAATAATAATAATAATAATAATAAACTACTCAACACATTAACTATGGGTAGCATATCAACACTAACTGTGGAATACATACCGAGATACTTATACATTAACACATTAACTTTGGGTTACATGTCTGGGATAGATGACCGACATGTTTTAAACCCAAGATGATACATCACCAACACATAGATAACATTTAATAAAGTATGTTTTATGAGTTATCCACCCTCAAGTCGAAAGCATCTCGCTGATGCATTCCGACTTCGGGGGCTAATGATAGGGCCATGTTCCAAACTGGGCCATGAAAGACTGGGATTCGGACCTTTACAAGGCCAACCCGACGTCATATGAAAAAGCCCAAAAGCTCGTTAAGCCGGGGCCCAATATGCCGGCCCCAAACCAGAGCCTTAAAATAGGCCCATGCCAACCGACATACGGGGTAGCCGGGGAAACAGCTAGCTTAATGCCCACGTCCCAGTAACGGCTAGCTTAATGCCCACGTCCCAGTAACGGCTGACATAACTGCCCACGTTCTCCATAAACGCCCGAGATGACAGTTATGGCTGTATTATATAAGGCAGTGATTCCCATGAAACGGGGGACGCATTTTTCAACTAGGGGAAAGATCATACAGGTTAGAGTCCGAATCTCTTACAAACCACCCCGAGTTCTCAACTCAATCCACACCTCGGCCTGCCATCCCTTAGCAGGACGAATCCAGTTTAGCCCAAATTTCCCATACGGCCTCATCTCCCGAGATAGGACGTATCACTACCAATATCTGAAGTATGTGTAGGATCTGATTATTCATCGTTGCAGTTGCTCAGTTGCTGTCTCTACCCTTTTCATTTTGAAAGAAGGTAAAAAAGCTTCCGTCCAATTTGCTTTTCAATTAGAATAATATTTACTCTAGAAGAGTTCCAATACCTCGTGTCTTTCATGCAACTCATATTTTATATGTATTTTTCAAAATCCAAATTGTCGATCCAAACCACTCCATATGATATCCATACTAAAATATGCTTGGATGAAATTTTATAATTTTTGAAATTTTTTTACTATTTTTTAAGATATGTACGAAATCACCGTTTTAAAACAATTATTTTGTACCTATCTTAAAAAATAGTAAAAAAAATTCCAAATATTATAAAATTTTATCTCCAAGCATATTTTAGTATGAATATCATGTTAAGCAGTTCAAATCGGTAATTTAGACTTTGAAAATGAAAATATGAAATATGATATATGATGAGTTATAAAAGGCATAAAGTATTCGAACCCACCTCTTACTACTATTTAATTAATTTAACAGTTTATTAAATTTCAAAGTTCATCCATCTGCTAGGAGTGCTTCTTATGCTTGTTTTGAGAAAATAACATTTTTATAATGTTGATTGTTATCATAGAATATTTAGTGAGTTAATATTGTGTATCATGTGTGATTACTTTGTAGTGGGTTTTTAGATTTCAGTTGAATAAAACTTGTGCATACAATTTATGTATGCATTGTGATTTAGATTAGAAATGTTCCGTGTGATTGTCTCGTTAATGTACAATTAACTTTCATGAGTTCGTGTGTATGTTCTTTTATTTTTTCTAATATATTTGATTGCATAGGTTGATGGTAGGACGCATAATCCTGTTAGATTCTACTAATTAACATATCAGTTTTTCTACAGGAAGCATTGTCTTTCTTAAACCTCCATGTCAATCTTTACAAAGAATCCTGTTGGTACAGTAGAAACCATATGTTGTACAAGACCTGTGGAAAAAGTGACAGTATCACATATGTTTAAGATTATGGGGTACTCCTTAGATATGCATAAAGGGAATTGTATTGAATCGACCATCTTTAGTGTCGGTGGGTATGATTGGATTATCTCCTACTACCCAAATGGTACCAAATCGGTAGAAGATGATGACATATCGATATTTCTTCGCCTCAGAAGTGAATCAGAAGGTGTAAAGGCACAAGTTAATTTTACTATTCTAGACCAAAGTGGATGTGTTTTATGTTGAAAATATAAACTTAATTTGCCAATAAATTCGTGACTGCATAGTGGACAGATTTTGAGGCTGATTAATGAGCGAATTTGAAAGGGAAATTCTAGATCATTCTGGGCAAATGAGGAGTCTATTTGATGTGTCTTGGAGTCTAGTTTCTGATGGTTCAAGTGTCAAGTCGTTTGGAGTTTCCTATAATAAGTTATGGCAGTTTTCGTAACCAAGGGTCAGAATTAACTGCTGCTGTTTAGAATTCTGTTTTTACATTTATGTTGTATACGAATTTCAAGAGTCTTAGGAGTCTATAAATAGAGTTATATTCTGTTGTAAGAAAGCAGAAGAGAGAAATACAAAAGATAGTTTGAATAGTAAATAGATTTTTGAATTTTGTCTCTCTTCCCTCCACCGAAATATATATCAAATACTAACAAATTGGTATCAGAGCCTCGTTAAAATGGCCACTAAAAATCCAAATGTCTCCTTCCAATATCCAATTCTAACCAAAACCAACTATGATCAATGGTCGTTGCGAATGAAAGCCATTATTGGTGCTTATGGCTTATGGAGCATTGTCGAAAACGGGATTGAAGAACCCGAAGATGATACCGCACTGACGGTAGCCGATTTGAATGCATTGCAAAAGAAAAGAAATGGCGATCAAACTGCGCTAACTATCATCCATCAAGGGTTGGATGACGACATGTTCGAGAAAATTGCTAATGAGACGAGTTCTAAAGATGCATGGGAGATTCTTAGAAATTCAGCGGTTGGAGTAGACAAAGTGAAGAAGGTGCGGCTCCAAACTCTAAGGTCTGAGTTTGAGTCGCTTGTGATGAAGGAGAGTGAGTCGGTTGGAGACTATTTTATTCGAGTATTGGCAGTGGTGAATCAAATGAAGAGGCTTGGTGAAAAAGTGAAAGATGTGCGAGTTGTAGAGAAAATATTGCGCTCTCTTAATGAAAAGTTCAACTATGTGGTGGTGGCTATTGAAGAGTCGAAGGACACCGAGTCCATGACGATCGATGAGTTGAGTGGGTCATTGCTGGCCTATGAAGAAAGAATGAAAAGAACTCAACAAGAGCCAGTAGAGCAAGCATTACAAGCTAAGGGAACTATTAAGGAGGACAAGGCGATGTACGTGCAGCAAAACAGAGGAAGGGGACGCGGCCGTGGTGGTCGTGGTTTTGGTCGCGGTAGAGGTCGCGAACATGGAAACAATTCTGAAGAAGAGGGTCAGCCGAGCCAACAGAATTGGCGTGGTCGAAGACGTGGTCGTGGGAGAGGTGGCCGATCAAATTATTCAAATGTCGAGTGCTACAACTGCGGTAAGTATGGGCACTACGCAAAAGAGTGCTATTCAAATGTTGAGTGCTACAATTGCGGCAAGTACGGGCACTACGCAAAAGAGTGCTATTCTGAGAAAAAGGTGGAAGAGAATGCGAATCTAGTCGCGGAAGAAGAGACAAGAGACGACGGTGTTCTCATGATGGCCTACAAAGACACCACTCCCGACAGCGACACATTGTGGTATCTCGATACCGGTGCTAGTAATCATATGTGCGGACACAAACATTTATTTGTGGAGATGCAAGAGATAGAGGATGGGCATGTGTCATTTGGAGACACATCGAAGGTTCAAGTAAAAGGACGAGGTAAAATCTATTTTTCTCAAAAAGATGGTAAAGAAGGGTCGATTGAGGATGTCTATTATGTGCCCGACTTGAAGAGTAACATCCTTAGCATAGGGCAACTAATGGAGAAGGGATATTCGGTTTTTATGAAAGACCGGATGTTGCACTTGAATGACAAAAAAGGTCGGTTGCTTGCACATGTGGAGATGGCCAAGAATCGAATGTTCAAACTCAACTTGAGAAATGTGCGAGAAAGGTGTTTGCAAGTCAACATGGAGAAGGCTACCAGTTTGGTGGATGAATGGAGGGGAAAAGCAGAGGAATTGGAGATCCGACTTGAGGAGGTGCACGAATCAGAGAAGTGCAAGAAAGAATCTCTTGCCTCAGCTATTCAGCAACTAGAGGAGAAAGAGCAGCTGCTGGAGAAGTTGCATCAAGCAGAGTTGCAAGTAAATGCGGCAAGTAAGGCAATGGAAGAGGCAAGAACAGAGAGCTTGCAATTGAAGGAGAGGTTGTTGGATAAGGAAAACGAGTTGCAGAGTATAACACAAAATAATGATGAGCTACGGGCCCGTCAGTCAAAGAATGAAGAAAGGATAGATGAGTTGAGTTCTCAGCTCAAGGAGGTGGTGACTGTAGAGAAAGCCCGAGAAATGCCTGAGGAAGCAAATCTTGTGTTAGATGTAGAAATTGAGGAGCCAAAAGTGAGGAAGAAGAGTCTCTTGATAGGTGCAAAGAGGAAGAATCAAATGATAGTGTCGAACAAGAAAGAGAAAATGGAGATGCAAAGGAAGAAGAGGTAGAGAGTAAAATGGTAGAGAGTGAGCCTCCACATGAGAAAAATGGTGCAGAGGATGAGAAGGTGGATCTGAAATCTGGTAATGGTAATCAGGTTGACAATGGATCAGGTTTGAATGACACGGGTAAAAAGGAGAACTTGATGAGCAAGAAGAAAAAATCACGTTTGAAGAAAAACAAGATGAAAGAGTGTAATTCAGTAGCAACACCGATGGAGCTTGGTACAAAACTCTCTAAGTTTGAAGGAGGAGATCGTATTGATGCAAGAAAGAAAATAATTAAGTTTAAGGGGGATGTTGAAAATATAAACTTAATTTGCCAATAAATTCGTGACTGCACAGTGGACAGATTTTGAGGCTGATTAATGAGCGAATTTGAAAGGGCAATTCTAGATCATTCTGGGCAAATGAGGAGTCTATTTTATGTGTCTTGGAGTCTAGTTTCTGATGGTTCAAGTGTCAAGTCGTTTGGAGTTCCCTATAATAAGTTATGGCAGTTTTAGTAACCAAGGGTCAGAATTAACTGCTGCTGTTTAGAATTCTGTTTTTACATTTATGTTGTATACGAATTTCAAGAGTCTTAGGAGTCTATAAATAGAGTTGTATTCTGTTGTAAGAAGGCAGAAGAGAGAAATACAAAAGATAGTTTGAATAGTAAAAGAGATTTGTGAATTTTGTCTCTCTTCCCTCCACCGAAATATATATCAAATACTAACATTTTACCCTTCAGCCAAACAACAAGCATTTATAATTTCAAAAAAATGAATGAAGCTTGGGGCTTTAAACCATTATGTAAAAGAGCAGAGCTGGAGTCAAATATCAAAGATGATTGTTTTGTAATTAAAAGTGTCGTTACTGTTTTTAAAGCTTTTCCCGTGGAGCCAACTGCACAAATTGTTGTCCCCCCTGGTAACATTCTGCAGCAACTAGGCCATCTTTTGGATAATGGAAATGGGGCAGATGTTACATTTGAAGTGGATGGGCAAAATCTTAGTGCTCATAAGGGCATTCTCGCTGTAAGATCTCCTGTCTTTTTGGCACAATTTTTTGGGCCGATGAAGGAAAATTCAGACACAACAATTAAAATTGAAGAAATGGAAGCTCCGGTGTTCAAAGCTCTACTTCATTTCATATATACTGATTCATTTTCTGGATTTGAAGAGACAAAAGAGAGCAACGAGAAAGAGGACCCTAAATTAATGGCTCAACATCTATTGGTTGCAGCGGATAGATACGATTTGGAGAGATTAAAGATAATATGTGAGAAGATGTTGTGTGGTAGTATTGACATAAACAATGTGGTTACATTGTTAGGCTTAGCAGAGAGGCACAATTGCAATTATCTCAAAGCAACATGCTGTAAATTTGTAGTATCTACTGAATGTGCAGGAGAGGTTGTAGCCACAGAAGAGTTTCGACATTTAGTTAAGAGTTATCCTTTAATTGTGAAAGATCTTGTTAAGAAATGAGGTTAATCTAGGAAGTGATGGTTACTTTCCCTTTCAAATTTTCTTTTTCTTTTTGTTGAATGTATCTAGATGCTGGAATGTTTGGAAAATTTAGTGTTTATGAAAGTAATAGAATTTTTTTGCAGCACTTGTTTTTATCAAACCGACTAACATCAGATGGTTTTGATAATACACATTTGGATGTCGTCTGTTTTATTTATTTTGTTTGCATATTCTCTTTTTACCCTACAAAAAATGTTCAAGTGAGTTGTTCTTCATTGAGTTTTATTATGCATTTATTATGTTTATTTCAAAATAAAAATAAAAAATGCAGCAGAGAAATTGAACATTAATTACCCATTTTAGAATTTACCAGTAACACCAACAAAATTTGTAACAGAGGGAATACAATGCCTTTTGGACAATAACCAACTTGGTCGGTGTGTATGGTGACTGACTATTAATTAATTAATTAGATAATGGACTGATTGGAGGAGAATTATTTATTAAATTTTCAATTTAGAAATTAGATGAAAAAATGACATTTAAATATTGGATATAATTTTATCTCAAAATCCATTCCGGACCCACGTATCATTGACTTTAGAGATAGAAATTTTCTGCCTACAGAAGAACAGAAGATTCGGTTCCATAATTTTAAATATAATCAAGTCTAAACACGTTTGCTTTATATCCAGAACTACATAAAAACTGCTAACAGATTTTAGCTGGGAAGAGCCACACGCGTGAATGGACAAATACGTCGGTCACGATCTCAAAGCTCAAATAATACTGACCCCTGCGCTATCCCCGAATAGACACCGGACACGTCGGTCACGCAAAAAATATGAGATATCAAAGGATAAGCACTCGTTCAACACGTCACACGAAGCGTTCACCGGATATCTTGTGACTTGGTTACGACATTGAAGCAGCTATACTTTATCCATTGTCCTTTTAAAATTAACCCGCTATATAGTATAAATCATGTGGTGCGTCATGGAAGATCTTTTCATAAAAACTCCGAGAAGTTTCAAAAATATTCAGAGAGGAAAAGAGAGCGGAGATTTTTAAGGACAGTTAATTAAAGGTTCGGGTCATAAATGATCAACATCAATCGTGGTCAAATTTAGAAGACATTTGAGGACTGTTAAGGGTCGTTGGTATGCATCTGTTTTTATTATCAGAAACGGTACAAAGCTACACTTGTTATAACTAGTTTACTTCAATTATATTAGACTTGAGTTTCACCTTGTCACAATAATTCTGCTATGACTAATTGTCACTACGTAGACAATACCATCTTATTTTTAGAGACCAATTTTAATAATGTGATTAATGCTTGGTGGGCTATGATGACATTCGAGACAGTTTCAGGTATCAAAATTAATCAACAAAAAACAGAACTGTTCCCTATTAACACTACTGATGGTGAGAACTTAGCTTAAATATTTAGTTGTGCTGTAGGAAAATTTTCCCTTTGAAATATTTAGAAATTCCTTTACTAAATGGGAAGATGAACTGTTCTTATTGGGAGTTCTTAATAGATAAATTTTCTAAGAAATTGCAAAACTGAAAGGGCCGAATGATATCTTTAGGTGGTCGAATCACATTACTTAATACAGTTCTTACTGCAGTTCCATTATACACCTTATCCATTTATCGAATACCTAAAACGATATTACATCAAATAGATAGAAGAAGATCTTTTATGGTGAGGTGCTGATTGTAATAGGAAAACTTATAACTACTAAGTTGGCAAACTGTTTGCTCTCCTAAAGAGAATGGAGGCTTCGGGGTTCTAAATTTAGATCATATGAATATTGCTCTACTTCTTAAATGGTGGTGTGATGAGTCCAAATTGAACTACTATTTTTAAAGATTTATAAACTCTAATTTCTATTTACGTTCAGATCACAAGCGCATGATTGCAATCAAGTTTAAAATTTTTACTAGTGTATTAGATTTTAAATAATTTTTACTAGTCTAGATTATCGAGGGGTTTAAAAGGTTGATGCGGTGACGCTAATTGCAATCAAGGTTAAAATTAAACAATAAATAGAGAGCCTCTAGGGTACAGGTTTAATCCTTCTTAATTACACAAAATATAAATTTCGACGTCTTTCTACATCGCATGCGGCACAGTCACTACCCACATGGCGTGTTGGGTGTTTGTTTATGCGATTTGAAAGGTATTCCGATCTTGCGATCGACTTTTGGACTACAAGACTGAAGTATTTTAGATACGCAATTATATTCTTCTCTTTACTACCCCGTAGTTGAAATATCCCAAAAACCCTACCTAATCTAAGTGTTTCCTAGTATAATCTAAATGTACAATTTATGCTATCATGCCAAGGGAGGCCACTGGGTTCTAACCCTAGTTTTTGAACCGCTGCCAAGCCTCGTTAGCCGAAGTGCCTATAGTACTTTAATACATTATCCTACTCACACCAGGATGCAATGACTAAAACACTTATTAGTATGTGGAGGGTCATTGGCATATAGTAGACAGCATTATGTATGCAATGACGTAATAAAAAAGTAAAAGAAAACTCAAATCATCATAAACAAAACATAAACATATACTAAAACATAATTAAGAATTCAAGTACAACTCTCACCCTAGAGATGAGAAGTTTAGCTTTTCATGGCCATAGAAAAATAAAAGAAATAAAATAAGGAGAACATAAATTACAATCCAATAGAAGATGAAAGAACATCTTCATCCTTAGATGACATTTTCTTCTCTTGCTTAGCTTCCGATGGCTACCGTTCTCTCTCTAAGTAACTCTCTAACCTAACCTAACAATGGGGATTGCTAGTCTACTACTATGGACTTGACACAATTAAACACGCACACTAAATCCTATTAGTATTTATAGCCTGCATAAAATAAGAGGTGGAGTAGTGGAAGTAGTGGAAGTGGTGTAGACTTGGAGTGTACTCGAAGTTAGGTAGATGAAGCCAAAAATAGCTATGATAGCTTGGCTCTTCAGAAAACGCGTCCTTCTAGAAAGCCCATCAGGAATTCGCGCTCTTCTAGAAGGCCCATTAAGAAATCGCCTATTTTTATGATAGTTCACGGATCGTGCGGCATCAAGGTTATGCCGCACGGCTTCCTGACTTAGCGAATTTTTTATATTTTTGTCATTTTGCATATTGTGCATTTCGTGTGAGGTGTTGCATGCTTCATGTAGTGTTCCATTTTGACGTCTTATTCAGAAATCGCCTAAATACGACACTTTTGCTCTGTTTTTGCCTTAAATACCTAATTTTCTCAAAAACCTGCCAAAAACATCTAAAAACACGTTACGGTAAATAAATCGGAAAAATTACTACTTTGTATTCGATTTTCGTCATTTTCTGAAAGAAATTATAGTGATTTTCGTTATATGTTTTGACTTCGTCATGGTGGCTATTAAAGGATAATTCATATAAGATTTATCCGGAAAGACGTAGTTTTATTTAAGTATTTTTCACAGCATAGACCTATGCCATTCTCTCCTTTTTGGAACGACATATAAAAACTAGAATATGGGACAAATTAGTGTGTGGTACCAAATAGGATGTGATATAGTAAGGTCAAAATGTAAAATAAATACTGAATGTAAAGACATTTGAAAACCAAAATGTGTTTTAACTTTAAATCTCAGTTTATTCATAACGATTTGCTTTTTGTTAAATCCCTTTTTTCTACTTAGTATGAAAAAGTCAATGCATTCTTTGTACATATTACTTCATATTTGCTTTAAAGAAAATATAAGAGCGTCACTGTCTCTACAATTGTTATCATATCTCTCGATTAGTTGAATATCATTTTCATTCTCATAGATAATTCTAGATTCAATTATGAGTATAACTTATAAATTTTATTTTTATATATATACAACAATTGTTAACGATAAGATACTACACATTTAATAAATTATTGATTAACAATTTAAAACTAATAAATGTTGTGCAACTTTAGAATTGAGATTACCATCCTCATATGGGTGCGAATTTTAACAGAGAGAAAAAATATCTAAAAAAATAGATAATAAAGAAAATTTTAATTCAGCACATGCATTTGAGTTATTTAGTAATTTCTAACAAAAATACCGTAGAAAAAAATTAACTTAGTATAGTCAATCTGATGAAATAAAGTAATTTATTTTTGCAAATTATAGTTTTGTTAATTTAATTATGTATTATGCAAAAACATAGTCAACAAAATTATTTTTGCTTGGATGCAGTGTAGTGCTACTGTGCTAGACCGTCAAACAGGACAAAAATCTGTTTACAAAAATTTTAGGAATAGTGAGAAATTGAAGCGTATTCTAAATTCCACTTTTTCTCACTTTTTCATTAGACCAATGATTTGCAAATAACAATTATTATTGAACTTCACAAAGTCACACATACCAGTAATTTTCTTCTTTCTTTTTGCATTGAATTTACAAGTAATATATCATGTTTTCGTTTAAATGAAACAGGTAGCCACTGTGCTACTCTTATATATAAAAAATTAACAATTTACTGTTCTTGAATTCTACAAAATTTAATAGTTCTTGTTTTTGAAAAGAAAATTATATAGCTTGACTAGAGCAACACTTCATAGCCTGTGGAAGTTGGTTTGACATTAAAAACAAAAACAAATTGTAAGTCCAAGAAATATGTGTAAATTTTTTATAGTTCTGGTTTTTTTTTATTACAAGTCCGTAGGCAACACACACCACAGGATTGACGTACCAGCTGCACTACGCAGGGTTGACATAGTTTTGGTTTTACGGTTTAGTTTTGGTGCAAATATTCTCATAGAGGTGCCCCAGAAAGCCATCTCCTAATCATAGCAAGGCATTCCTTCGGTTTGTACTCGGGGGCAGTGTGCCCAGCACCCTGCAATAAATTGTAAAAAAATATGACATGTTCAATAAGACCTAGCTATTTTTTTCCTTCTGAAATTGTATTCCAATAATTAAAGATTTATCATACCGTATTTTCAAAACTTCTTAGTTTCAAGATTCAAACAACTTACCTTGACAGTAGCAAATGTGAGGTTGTTTGAATACCTCCTAGTGAACCTAAAAGTATGTAATGTTTTATGTAGATTAGAATTTGTTTTAATAATCAGAAACCACTGTACTACTTATACCAGCAATCTTACCCTGCTACTTGACCATCAACATACCAAGGTCTCCAATCATCTACGATTGAGAAGTTCAGGGACCGTATCCAGCCTTGCGTGCCAATATAAGGAGCATTCATGTCATGATCACCACTGCATATACACAACTTCAGTACCAGTATAGGTCTGTGATAAACATTTCAGTATTTCACAAAAAAAAGAAAATTCATTCTTACCTATAAATAAGTGATGGGTAACCTTCATTGCTGAGAGTAAGATGATTCATCACTGCACTTTGGACATCAAATGTGTACGATAAATGCGCACATCTTTCCCAATAAACAATTGTTCCCTACATGAAATGAATTTTCTCAAAATCTTCCATTTATCAAAAGATTTGTTGGTTGTTCAAACTTCATGTTGGCATGCACACACTAAGAGACTTTTTCTCAATTCTTCCATTTTTCAAAAAGTTTGTATTTACACAAATCCTGGTTGTTAGAACTTCATGTTAGCATGAACAGGCTAGAGAGAAAGCTTATGTACCTTACGAATACCAAGAGCATCTTTGACCGTGTCATTATTTGCCCAGAAATTTAAAATCGGGTCACTTGCTCTCTGGATATATTTATCAAACAATTCAGATAATGTTTTCAAGAGCAATGCTAATGAGGTTGAAAGTATAAATAATCACGGAAATTTACTCACTATGTGATGGTTTGATTAGATAACTCTATATATTTTGTGAAGTAAATTTCAACTAATCCTCTGCTATGCACCTAGGCAATTACCCATTTTAACACAAAATTGGTCTCAACTAACCCAAGTAATGGAGTATACTGTATTAAATATTTGCAGCTTATTTGAATTATAACCTATTTTAAGCCATTTTTGAATTGACACCATATTGGTTTTAATTCAAAATAAGTTGTATTTCAAAATTGACACCAAACTGGTTATATTTCAATGAGGAGGGTTCCAATGCCTCCATTTTTTCATGCCTCCACCATGCCTCCATTTTTAAAACTTTAATAACTCAAAATTTAAAACTTAAAAGTCAAAATAAAACCGTTGGATATGATCTACATCATTATATCTATACACGTGTAAAAAATTATGACATTTCAATTTTATTTTGGTTGTCATCAAGAGCTTGTAAAAAACGTACTAATGTGAATAATTTCTAGACGTTGATTTTTGAACTTATTGATTCACATAAAAACAAAATTGAAATATCATAATTTTTATGAGCACATAGATAAAATGATGTAGATCATATCTAACGGTTTTATTTTGACTTTTAAATTTTAAATTTTGAGTTATTAAAGTTTTAAAAATGGAGGCATGGTGGAGGCATGAAAAATGGAGGCATTGGAACCCTCCTCTATTTCAATATATATATATATATATATATATAGGTCATATTAAATTGACACCAAATTGGCCTAACTTAACCATAAGTGATGCAGATATTGTATTAAATATTAATTTGTAGCCCAATTTGAAATGTAACATATTTTGCAACTATAATCCTTTACTATCTCCAATTTGGTGTCAATTTATCTCAAATTGAGTAGTGAGAACAACAAAACCAAGCAAAAGGATAGGGAACCAGAATATCTTCATCATTGTACCAAATGAAAAGTAAATACTGGAAGAAATAAAGAGTCTCATAATTAAGCTTAACTCTGCACCCTGCCTGAAGTTGGCCATAGCTACCTAAAGGAACTTCTTCCTTGTAAACTATCTTTCCAATTGCCTTGCTATGAATTTGACCTGGTTTCTGTCTATGGGATGGACACGAGGGCTCCAAGATATGATCCCGATTCACATCTTTTATGACCTGGTTGATAAACAGTGTTAAATAATTAACTAATAAATGATTTTTAAGGATCTAATACTAAACAAACATAGTTTAGTACTCCTTATTGAGTATGAGCCATTGATGAAGGCATAAAACAGAAAAGTCACATTTTCATCCTTAATTTTCTTTTGTGTAAGAAAGACCCCAGACAGTTAATTTTATTTTGGGATACCAAATTTTCATCGGTGTGGCATTGCATAATAAAAGTGAACTTCTTTCAATAATGCTCAATTATGGCTAAACTTGTTGTCAAAATTCAATTGTGCAATTGAGCATCAACTAGATGAATTAACCCTGATTTTTTGTAACTTCCCGAAATTTGTCCTCCTTTGAACATATGAAAACTATATATGGTTCATACAAATAGATTCAGATTATTTTTGTTTTAAATGTATTTAACTGAGTCGCACCTCATCCACAGCATCAAGATTTTTTGCACAATGAATGTTGCTCGGGTTCACATACTTCCCTGAACAGCTTTTCTTGGTCGACTGCATAGAAAAATTTAAACATCAAATTTTGGACATGTTTGTTACTAACACATTTTGCTTTGCTTGCTAACATTTCATAACGATGTTCTGTATATAAAAATAAAACTTGTACTATGATATTGATGGGTTATCCTAGTGGTCAGAAAATTGCGAAACCAGATCATTCAGATCAGTTGCTGAGATAAAAAACTCTAGTATTAACTTGATTTCAAGTTTTGAAAAACTAAATTAACTAAATAGTTAATTTTGGGCTGTTAAGGTTTGCTTTAGAATTTGTTTGCATGGTTACTGATTTGGAATTTTGGATACGCAGTATCAACATGAGCGCCTTTATATGATTCTTGTTATTTATTTTTTATGTACCTCGTATAGTTCATCAGATATAAGTGCCATTCCGTAAACAAATGGAACCTTGGCTTCTTTATCAAAATTCGCATCTGTTATCGGGTTGCCAGCCAAATAACCCTTAAAAATGTCAAGAAATTAAGATGAATTAGTTCGAGGGGCTGGTAAAAGAAAATTAATTGAGAATTAAAGAAGAGCGTCTTTGTATGTCCGTCTATGCTTTAAAATTTCAAACCTTGAGATTAAATGGTGCTCCATGGGATTCTTTAGCTGTAATCAACAAAATGACAAAATAGATCGAGATCAAGGTTTATAGTTTTTAGCGAGGAACTGATAATATTGTGCTAGTAAGGTAACCAGTAAATTGTGACTGGCATCATGTTGTTTGGAGATTTTGTAATTCTATTTGCTTGCCTGGTTTTCACTCTTGTAAGCTTACATACTTACATCAAGAAAAAAAGAAACAATTGACTTGAAGAAAAGAAAAGATTAGAAGTTACCTTTAGCGATCTCAATAGTTAAAATTGGTATGATAATGCCAGAATAGGAAGAGCCGCCTATATAGAGAGGATTTGACTTAAACTTTGGGTGCTCCTCAAACCACTACATAGCAAAAGTTATGTTTTATTTTCATTATTAGAAAATGGAGAAAGCTTCTCACTTTCTTCTCCACATCTTTGGCCTTTGAGACATTTGGAGACTAAAAGCTGAGACATCTTCAAATTGATCCAACTACCTCAAAACTAGAGATACTGTTCCATTGGCAATTCCAAGATTTCAATTGTGAACCAAACAAAAGTTTCATATGATCATTAATCTTTTCTTTATCCAACTACTAAATAAGTATTTTCTAGGACCCTATATTAAAAGTTTTGGATTGAAAATTGCACTGTAACCAGAAAAAAGATTAGACACCTTATAAAGAAAACGAAGAAGTTGACGAGCTGCCTCAGTGTCAGAGGTCTGGAACCCCTCCGCGGTACGTGAATAAGAGAATCCAGCTCCCACTGGTGAATCAACAAATATAACACTGCTCACCTATTTGTTTTATGAGCACAATTCAACACTATATCAGTGAAGGGAAAACAAAAAAACAAAAAGAATTAGAGGACTGCATATTAGGTACTTTAATTCTGACTGCTAGAATACCAATACGAATACCAGACTCGACAAATCAAACATGTTGTTACACTATTGCTCAAGTCTCAAGATATTGTTACAATATTCAAAACTGTACTACCAGTATTGTAAATATTCCTATACTTCATCATTAGTGCAAAAGACACTTGTTTTGTGGCTTGACACAAAATCAATGCCATAACACCTACTATATGCAACTTAATTAAGTCGGTAATGGAGATCTCTTCACAGCCTTCGTATATTCTTCGTATATTATATGAGACATACCGTATTGTCTGTTCTCTATTTTTAGAGGTGTTGGGTTTGTTTCTGAAAATTTATCATGGTTAAACATAACACGTATATGTAAAACACGCTGCAGCATGACATGTGCAAACACATATAAACAAGACTAGACACTCGGCACCACAGTTACAAAATTCGTGAATAATTCGTTTTTTTTTGTGATAACGAACCGAATGATGAATTATTCGGTTAATTGAATTTTGGCCGAATTATTCGCGAATTTTACGAATTTTTCCGAATTTTCCGAAATATTCGCAATTATTTTATTGTATTGTTTTTTTTTCACTTGTGAAATTGCAATCTAGATAATTTTGAATTATTTCCGAGTTATATCCGAATTATTACTGAATCACAGACTTTTTAACTCCACCGAACCAAATCCGAAATACGGTAAATTTTTTTTCCAATATTTCAAAACACAGCTAGGCTAACTGTAGCCTGTATGCACGGGTTTTTGGACAAGTATCCTCTCCAATATGGTAAAAGATTCTCTTCACTTTACGGTTTGAGATTAATTCTTGCCGCTTTGAGATTCGGGCTAGGCCAGGGACAGTATTATTGGGCTTTGAGATTCGTACCAAGTTAAAAATAACGGTCCAGATTCAGTAATTCTAAAAGATTCCCTATTACGGTACCGGAGAGGATCTGAATTCCGGATTTTTGCACGCCTAAGGGGCTTTCAACCCTTTATTTCAAAACAACTAATGAAAAGTTGCCACATGTCCAGCTGTAACTGGCCCAGAGCCTTGACCATAGATCATGGTTTTGTTGTAATGACTATGGGCCGTCGATCCAGATCAGATGGTTCAGATTAGAACAACCATTTTGAAACGACAATGTTATTAATTTGAGTAATTATATCTTCCCCCATCTATCCATCCCCCATTTCATCCCCCAACTAACTAACTACATTTTCTAACTATAATTCAAAATTCTAACTACCTAATGGCCCTACAAATTCCGATATTTTTATTAAAACCCCTAAAAAAAAACAAATTATCAAATCTGCTCCCACTCCAAAGTTATAATTATTTCTACCCTAACCGCCCGTGGGCTGGGCGGTCAACTTTTCCACCAGACCGCCCAGCTACCGGGCGGTCCACTGTGCATAGCTGACCGCCCAGCAGCTGGGCGGTCCGCTAGTGTTTTTTTTTTTTTTTTTTTTTTTTTTTTTTTTTTTAAGATTAGATTAGAGACAATATGAATATAAAGATGCTGAATTCTTAACGCTAAAAGTTCGAATTTTTTTTGTAAATATTAGTTAGATTACTTCTGTGAAACATATTTATACTAAAATACGCTAAATTACTTGGAATTATGTTAAATTACGTTGAGTTACACTATATTAAGTTAAATTACACTAAATCACATTACATTACGCTAAAATACGGTAAATTACATATGAATAGGGATGATATCTTCACTGAAAATGCGAAAAAACGACGACAAATGAAGGATCTTAAGTAATTTACTCAATATGTAATTACTTAAGTGAGTTATACTAAATTACTCAATACGCTAAATTACTTAAGTGAGTTATTCTCAAGCTTTCCGAAAAGTGCTCATTTGCTGAAATCGGACACTAAAATACGGTAAAATATGCTAAAATACGATAAAATACGCTAAATTACGCAATACGTTAAATTACTCAATACGCTAAATTACTCAATACGCTAAATTACTTAATACGCTAAACTACTCAATACGCTAAATTACTCAATATGCTAAATACACTAAATTACTCAAACACTAAACTACGCTAAAATACGCTAAAAAAACACTAAACTACACAAAATTACGCTATAGTAGACTGATTTTGCTCATCTTTCATGAATCATAAAAATAGTAAAAAAATTCCAAAAATAGTAAAAATTGGTAATCTGCAAGTTCATTATGTAACTAATTTACTGAGCTACTTGGATTGAATGATAGACATGAAAATCTTAATCGGAAACTTCAACTCAAGTTTTGAGGCTCTTCCCTTAGTTTTTTGAAGAATCCGACGGTCGGATCGGTCCCGAAAGGAAGTTAGCTTGGTACAGGGGCTGTGGAGCTCATGTCAAAATTTCAGCCCGATCCGACGGACGGATCAAAAGTTATGCCCTTTTTTGTGAAGCATGCGCATGACTTGGTTAAACATCATGAGTAAAGCATAGAACAGATCAATTGCAATCATAGGAAATATTCAGTTATTCAACAGGCATAGCCGGCACAGACGCATGCGCATTTTCGCAAGCTTTCCGAAAAGTGCTCATTTGCTGAAATCGGACACTCGAGCGCCGTTTTATGACCGTTTGAAGTTTCATCGTTGTTTTTCTCCTTTTCAGTGAAGATATCGTCCCTATTCATATGTAATTTACCGTATTTTAGCGTAATGTAATGTGATTTAGTGTAATTTAACTTAATATAGTGTAACTCAACGTAATTTAACATAATTCCAAGTAATTTAGCGTATTTTAGTATAAATATGCTTCACAGAAGTAATCTAACTAATATTTACAAAAAAAATTCGAACTTTTAGCGTTAAGAATTCAGCATCTTTATATTCATATTGTCTCTAATCTAATCTTAAAAAAAAAAAAAACACTAGCGGACCGCCCAGCTGCTGGGCGGTCAGCTATGCACAGTGGACCGCCCGGTAGCTGGGCGGTCTAGTGGGAAAAGTTGACCACCCAGCACACGGGCGGTTAGGGTAGAAATAATTATAACTTTGGAGTGGGAGCAGATTTGATAATTTGTTTTTTTTAGGGGTTTTAATAAAAATATCGGCTACAAATTAATTACCCAATTTTCTCCATTATTTATTTCCTCTTTCTCCCTCCCTCTCCCACCTCTCCCACCTCTCCCTCTCCACCTCCGCCTCCACCTCCGCCCGCCTCTCCCACCTCTCCCTCTGCGCCTCCGCGCGTCTCTCCCACCTCTCCCTCTCGGCCTCCCTCTCCCACCTCCACCTCCGTCTCTCACATCCGTCTCCCACCTCCCACCTCCGCCTCCTCTCTCTCCCACCTCCGCCTCCGCCGGAGTAGATCCATCACTGTCGACCGCCGGGTCAGATCCGCCTCCGCCGGATCAGATCCGAGTTATTTGCAAAGAACAAAGCTTCATTAATGGTGAATTAGAACAGTGCGTACTAAGTACATATGGATGAATACTTAATGTTTTAGAGATGAATACTTCAACGTTTATGGATGAATACTTAATATCTTAGGCATAAATACTTTAACTTATATGTATGAATACTTGATATCTTATGGATGAATACTTTTTATTTGTGGGTATGCACATATGTTTGTAATACTCTTGGTATTACACTTACACGATGAGGATGAATACTTGCTTAATGCGGGATGAATACTTGCATGACGAGGTGTGAATACTTGTGCAACGGACAACTCGAAAGTATGTCATCATGGATCTCATTTGAAAGAGAAAATTGTGTAGAAGACGTTTGTGGTTTTAGATTTGCAAAATTCCTCACAGATCGTCAGAAATATTGGTTAGATTGAACGGAGAAAAAAAAACCATCTCTAAAAACGTGTAATACTCTTGGTACATTAACTATTTACACTTACACGATGAGGATGAATACTTGCTTAATGCGGGATGAATACTTGCATGACGAGGTGTGAATACTTGTGCAACGGACAACTCGAAAGTATGTCATCATGGATCTCATTTGAAAGAGAAAATTATTTAGAAGACATTCGTGGTTTTAGATTTGCAAAATTCCTCACAGATCGTCAGAAATATTGGTTAGATTGAACGGAGAAAAAAAAACTCATCTCTAAAAACGTGTAAAAGATGAGTGATTGATGTGTCCAAGTATGCTTCTATTGCAAAGATGAATACATTTATATAGATGGATGAATGCTAGTTGTGTTACAGATGAATATTTTTTTTTGCAAATTTCTAAAATGAGCTGAAGGTAGTTAGAAGTCCCCCACTTAATTAATGCGCTGACGGTTATGCGGTCCCCCCACTTAATTAATGCTCTGACAGTTGTGCGGTTCCCCACACATGTTGTTTGTCCCATACTTTCTTGTTGTAATATATCCAAATATGTTTCTATTGCAAATGTGAATACATTCATATAGATGGATGAATACTAGTTGTGCTACATATAAATACTTCTGCAAATTCCTAAAATACACTGACAGTTATAAATTCTAACTAACTAACTACCTTAATTAATGCAACTGACGGGGGATGAAACGGGAGATTGTTCACGGGGGAGAGCTAGGCGGACCCTATTAATTTACCCAGTGAATTTGAAACGGCACAACATGTCCGATACATCTTGCCTAGCCGTATTATGCTGATAACAAAGGTCAGAAAAAAAAAGAGAAGCTAATGTGGCAATAGATGCCACGTGCCTTATTCATGGTAAATTCCCTACCGTCATATTTGGATTTTTTTTTTAAACATAATTAAAAAAATATATTTTTATCAAACAAACATGATTATTTTTTTTAACAAAAATTATAAGAACCGAATTGCCAATTCGGTCTGCTTGATTTTTTTTTTTTTTTTGACCAAATTGACAATTCGGTCCCTGCTGATTTCACAGCGTTTCATGACCAACGCCGTAGAAAATCCAAAAATAGAGCCGGACCGAGTTACCAATTCGGTTCCCCTATTTTATATTTCCCTGGCCGAATTGATATTGAGTCAAAAGCTGTTTCGAATTGATATTGAGTCAAAAGCTGTTTCGAATTGATATTGAGTCAGGCCTTTTTATATTTCCCTGACCTGTTGTCATGTGTCCATTCTATCAAACTATTTATATTTAGTCAAAGCTTTTTATATTTCTCTGACCTGTTGTCATGTGTCCTTTTGATATTGAGTCAAAGCTTTTTATATTTCCCTGGCCGAATTGATATTGAGTCAGGCCTTTTTATATTTCCCCTATTTTATATTTTCCTGACTGAATTGGCAACTGCAAATTATTGGGACCGAATTGTCAATTCGGTCCGGGCTAAAAAAAACTCTGGACCGAATTGGCAATTCGGTCCGTAGGCATTACACAAATGGCAACATATTTGTTATGCGGGAACTGTGAAATCAACAGGGACCGAATTGCCAATTCAGTCAAAAAAAAAAACTAAGCAAACCGAATTGACAATTCGGTTATTGTAGTTTTTGTAAAAAAAAAAATAATCATGTTAGTTTGATAAAATTATTATTTTTAATTATGTTTTTTAAAAAAAATCCGTCATATTTACCCCATAAAATGATATCTGTAAATTCAATAAATGCAATAGATGCAATAAATCCCTCTGTAAATTCAATAAATGCTACTATTGTGGCTGTTGAGTACACAGTGAAAAATCAATTATTCGGGTTCGGCTAGGTGGGGTAAAAATTTCGTGATTCGAAAATAATTCGGGTATAATTCGAGAATGATTTAGAATTATCTGGATTGGAGATCTCAATCACACAAGGGAGCAAAAAAATAATCACAAATTATTCGCGAACAATTCGTAACATTCGGAAAAGATTTGTAAAATTCGGAAAAAGTTTGTAAAATTCATGAATAATTCGGTCAAAGTTTAGTCAACCGAATAATTCGATGTTCGGTTCGCCATCACCAAGAAACATTGAGTATTATGATCATATTTGATTGTAGAATTAGAGGTGAAGTAAATTTTACTTTATACTCAAGCTGTCAAATAAGATAAAATGAAAAGTAAGATGAATTACGGTAAAATAAGTTAAACAATTTTTTCAGGCAAATTAATTTACTTCATCACATATTTTGCCTGTGGATCCCATTATTATAAAAAGAAAATATTCAATTTCTAATTTCTCTCTACACCATGCCAAACCGATTAATTTAAATCATAACTTAAATTGTCAAACAAGATGTGTGAGAGTTACTGTTTAGTTCGAGCACATCCGCAACAATATAAATTATATTTTTGGAGAGAGAGATAGAACCTGGGTCCACGAATCAGGCTTATAATAGAGAGAAGGTAGGCCATCCACAGTGTTTTGTAGATCAAAACCAATTGGCCCTGCACAGAACAACACTTCAATCACAGAATATACAAATTTGAACTTAATTAATCATAAAAAGAGAAATCAACCCCCAGATATAGCATAGAGAAGCAAGAAGATTAATTGATTATTAATGGAAGCTATTTTTATTTATAGGAAATACAAAAAAATAAAAAATAAAAAATAAAATGACACGTTGGAATTTTAAAAATAGAAAAGCAAGATTACGGTTTGGTGTCCTTGCGGGACGCCAAATCATACCGCAGTCACTGTAAAAAAAATAAAAAAAATTATTTATGTGGGACTTCAAATGAGAACAAATATCAGAAAAAAAAAATTAAAAAAATGGGACGCCAAATTAGACAAATATTTTCTGTTTGACAGTACTGTCTAAGTGAAAATCAGTATTGTATTGAAGTTTAAGCAAAAACGAAGCTGATATGACAAAACCTATTAGTTTGTGGAATGTTGTATTTAACAAATAATTACAGCAAAATAACTTGATGTTGACTAGGATAATTTTGAATTTTATAATCAAAATGAGCACTGTCAAACAAGGGGAAACTTCGAGGATAATTTTTGCATGTTGTTCCTTAATTTTGAATCATGTCATTATTATATTGTGCTTTTCTTTCGGGCATAGTTTGAAAATCGGCTAACATGGCAAGTAGCTGAATATTTTCAATTTAACATGAAAAAATCCTTAAATTATATATGTCAGGTATGATACCACCACATTGTTTTTTCTCATTTTTTCCTTACTATATAATATAAAAACAATTAAATTAATAAAATTATCTAATCTACAAGAACGAAATTTTTTCATTTTTCTAATCCCACACATTTTATTAGATAGATCTTATCTGATAATATAGTAATTCCTCTCAATTGGAAAAAAAATCTCTTAAATAAAGTAAAATAAAGTAAGAAGATTTATAGAATAAAAAAATGAATTTGAATTCGATAGAATTCTATTCATCGAAATATTTTAAAATATTTCAAAAAAATTAGAAAAATATATGGAAATATATTTCTTATATGAAATGTTATCACATGTTTTGATTTCTCACTAATTAATAAACAGTCATCTTTGATTTGAAAAAAGAAAAAAATTGGACTGGGAGGCCTTGTTTACTTTGTCTAATTTGACGTTTCACTTTTTTTTTTTTTTCAATATTTGTGTAATTTTCTAAATTTTTTTTTGTATTTCTATGATTAAAAATTTCGACTAGTGATCTGTCACAATTGTTTGTTTATAAAAAAATAGTGATGCTGTACAGTACTAGATATGGTCTTCTAGCCGTCTAGCATGTTTCCCGTACTAATACAAAAAAAGAATATAATCACACAAAAGCAAACGTTATCTCTTTCATGTATCTCTCTTACATGTTTCACCTTGCAAATGAATTTGGAATAAAATAAGTAATTACAGATACAAGAACCCAAACCTGACAAGTCATACCTATCTCAAAGATCAATCCATTGAAGGAGGAGCAACCGGGCCCACCTGTGAGCCATAGCAACAGAGGATCCTCTGGATTTCTCTCTGATTCAATGAAGTAGTAGAAAAGTTCCACCCCTTTCTCTTCGTCCACCTCCACGTAACTGTTCAAGCATTTGATTACCTCGATTTTCATCAATCAAATCTCAATTAATTTTTGTGGGTACTATATATGTTGCATGGGCACGAATTGAGGTATGGAGAAGAAATTAAGAGATAGAATTATATGCATACCCGGTTTCTAAAGCAAAAGGCAACGGGCCATCAAATCCTGGGAGGTTGTCGATTCGCTTCTGAGCCGAGACGAACTGCCATGGAAAACAGGACAGTAGAAACACGAGAGAAGATAGAAAACAATTGTTTGTTGCTTGTGTTGAATATGCCATTCCCAAGCTTAATCAAGTTTCTTTTCTCGGTCGTTTCCTGTTGAGGTTACTTGCCGAGTTTCCTTTAGCGAAAAGATTGCCAAGTTTGCAACTGATTATTTATAGGACAATAGTGCCCGAAATATTTTAGTTACCATCTTAATATTTCAAAATTCTGACCTTACCAGTTACCATCGATTTCTAAAAATTTAGACTTTACCGCCCATGCAGTTATATAAAGCAATGTTTTAAATAACGGTATGCGCTCATCGGACGGACAGAGTACCGTCAAACGATTAATCAGAAAAAGTTAAAAATAATCAAGAATAATAGAGAATAATTGAAAACAATCAGTTAATTAGTCGGAAAAATCCATAATGATTTGGTCACCGCCAATGACTAATTGGCCAAGTAATCTCTAAACAGATGTTTTTTACAACCCGGATATAAAGAGCATAATCAACTTTGTTAAGAGCATAATCAGCTTTTTTACAACACCGCCAACGACTAGATGACTTATATGTACATCGAATTTGATAATTAAATAATTAAAAAATCAGCATTTTAATTTTAGCAGTTTTTTTTTGACAAATAACAAAAGGAATTATATATTAATATGGTCTCCGAGCACATTTTAATATGGAGATCATGTTAAACAGTTCAAATTGACTGTTTGAATTTTAAAAACAAAAATAATAATGTGGAGCATGATTGAGACACAAAACTAATAGTGTATTTTAACCCTACTCATATATTAATTAGCAACTGCCGGTTTCAAATTATGAACGATAATATATGCAATTTTATATAACTACTTTATGTTATGTTATGGATGTCAAAAATTAGAATGAAGTTACTTTAAAAATAATGAATACACACTACAATTACTCATTTGAATTAATGATATTTTTTATAGCATATTCTATTCATTCTTTATTTTGTGAATTGTGACTGAAAAACTGCGTTGAGTATCACATGTGAACAACCAGAGGCAGGTCAACTTCTTACTTAATTAACAACAGACATATTATAGAAAGTCCGGGCAGAAAAATAAATTATATCTCTATCATAAAATTAGAATGAAAGGTATTGTGACTATTGTCACATTCTATGAAAGGCACAATAATGTGAATGGTTTGTTTAATTCGACACTGTCATATTCTATGAAAGGCACAATAATGTGAAGGGTTTGTTTGTATTTTATCAACGGAAATATATCCGTAAAAATAGGGGGTCAGATCTGCCTCTCAAATCAGTAAATTTAATATACAAGGAGGAACCCACTTATAATATTTAAAAGTCACAACATCTTATAATAATTTAGTTATGTAATTTTTAAAGTCCAAACAGTCAATCCAAACTATTCAACATGTAATCTGTGTTAAATATGCTTGAAGATCAAATTTTACATTTTTTTTAATTTTTTTACTATTTATTAAGTATTTTACAAAACTACTGGTTTTAAATAATTTTGGACCACTGAAACATATCAGTTTTGTAAAATATTTAAAAAATAGTAAAAAATTCAAAAAAAAATATAAAATTTGATCTTCAAACACATTTTAGTACATATTACATGTTGAATGGTTTGGATCAACTTTTTGGACTTTAAAAATCACTAAACTAAATTGTTGTAAGATGTTGTAACTTTCAAATGTTAGAAGTGGAGCCCTCCTCTTAATATATTAATTTGGTTTTCCGAACATTGATACACTAGACCGACGCCTCGCAATACTTCGGTAATTTTTTTCGAGGCGGAAAGAACTTTTTTTTATGTACAATGAAAATTAATAAGTTCTTGTAGGGATATAATTAAATTAAATTGTACAACAAACATTAGTAAATTACATATATGAGTAGAACTAGGGTGTTCTTAAGTTCACCAAGTCCCTTGGTGAACTCGAGTCTAAAACCTATTAAATCAGCTTCAAACGACAAATTCGAACCATTAAAATCCGTCTACTTTATGAGTGATGCGTATACATGTAAAAATTTTATATTTTTGAATTAATTTAGTATAAAGTTAAGCGGTCAAAATAAGAAGATTAATAAATTAATTTTAATGCATTTATTTTTTGACGATTTTTTATCACTTAACTTTATGTAAAATTAATTTCAAAATTTAAAATTTTTGCATGTAGACGCATCATTTGTAAGGTAGACGGGTTTCAACGGTTCGGATTCGTCGTTTGAAGCCGATCCGATGGGTTTTAGACTTGAGTTGAACTTAAGAACACCCTGGTTCTACTCTAGATAGTTGGTATAGTTGTGCTTACAAAAACTGTACAATTTGTAGTATTAGTATCGAGTAAATATTGGCAGTCAAAACTCCAACAGGGTCGAGGAGGATGGATTGGCCCCAACATTTATACTTTCAAGTCACCCTTCGTAGTGACAAGTTATCTTATTGCCTTATTGGGCTTTCCTGAGCCCATTTTTCGTCTTATTGAGTGGAGCCACGGAGGAAACATACTCGACCCGACGCCAAAATCAATCAAAGCGTTTAAACTCGGTATTAGTATTGACAGATCTATTTTAACTTTACGCAGCGCACGAGGAAATTACATAACTTTTGCGCTGCATGAAGTCAAAAAAGCTCTGTCAATACCGTATGCTTGCAAATAGGCTATTCGGAATAGCTTATTCGGTGTTTGGTTAAGTTAGAATAGCTAGAATAGAAAATTCAAACTTTTTATCTTATTAAAATAGACTATTCTCAAGAATTTTGAGATTTGACTATTCTGACAAACAATAACTTATTCTTGATTTAGTTATTCTAGTTATTCTTATTTTGCAACCAAACATACCTAAACTAATCCAATCCAAAAGTGCACGACGGTAATATGCTCCACCCCTCCTTTCTATTTTTGTTTTTGGGCAACATTGTTATGTTTTTCTGTTATTGGTGTTTTAATCAGTTTAACAGGATATCATTTGGTTATTACTATTTGTACTGAACTATGTGAAATTCAGAACACAGACTTTTTTTTTTTTTTTTTTGAGAAACAAAACGTAGACTTGCTGTACAAAGTTATGTAGAAAAGAAACAAATGCTACGAGGATAAATTATAAAATGAGAACTTTATAAATTTACGATGAGTTCTAATTGAAAAGATAATAAATTAGATAAATTTGTGAGTTTTTAAAATTTACAAAGATATATGAGTAGGGTTAAATACACTATTGGTTTTGTACTCCAATTATGCTTCACATTCTTATTTTTGCTTTCAAAGTCCGTACAGTCGATCTGAACCGCTCACCAAGATCTTCGTATTAAAATGTGCTTGGAGACCAAATTTATATTTTTTTTGTACTATATTTTAGATAGGTGCAAAAATTACTGTTTTAAGAATATTCTTGACCATCCAAAGCAATAATTTTGTACCTATCTAAAAAAATAGTAAAAACATTCCAATAAATATGAATTTTGGTCTCCAAACACATTTTAATATGAAGATTATGTTGAGCAGTTCGGATTGATTGTTCGAACTTTAAAGATAGAGAAAAAGCGTGGAGCATGATTGGAGCACACAAAACTAATAATGTATTTTAATCCTACTCAAGATATATATGATATTATATATATATTTAAAAAGAAAATATATAACTTTAATGATTCGAAGGATAAATGAAATTCATTTTTCAGAACAATCGAAGCACAAGAAGCCGAAATTTTTATTCATAGTAAATGAAAAAGTTAAAAATGAGAAAGATAATTAGATAGTATTTTTAAAAATGAGAAGGTAAATATACGGTATGGCGTCCCATTCAGACGCCATACTGTACCACAGTCCCAGCTAAATAAAAATAAAATAAAAATCTAAGTGGGACACCATACAATCCCAAACACTTATTAAAAAAAGAAGAAGAAGGGACGTCATACTATCCAAACATCCATATCTTTTTATTATGATCCTATAAATTATACTTAAGATACTATGATATTTGCATTGAAATCCTAAATTTTGTTAATTACGTATAATCTTCTTTAAATTATTATTATGATTTTTAGATGCCCGTATTTTTTTAAGAAGTATTTGATTGTTATTTTTTTTTCATAATACTCGTGTAAAAGATGGGCCAAGGCAAGACCAATATTAAATATATTTTGATTTCATTTTCATTATTTTAGAATACTTTTATTTGGTAGTCTTTTATATTGCAAAATTTTGTAAATTTGAAAAAAAAATGTTCACTCCAATATCAACATGACGGGTGATAATTTGAATAAAACTCTAAAAAAGAAAGAGAAATAAATTTAATTAATATAACTTAGCTCTTCAGAGATGATGTGATGAGGCTGGGTGTTGAAGTATGTATAACTAACTTAGAACGGCTATGATATGAATACGTTTTGTATTTGGTATGGCACAAATAATTTTAGAGGGTACTAACTATTTTTAGAATAATTTTTTTTTAAAAGTAGTAACAGTATTTTACATAAAACGACATCTAATATATGAAAAACAACAATTGTTTAAAAAAATAAAGGAGAGTATTTCTTATAACGTATGCATATTTTTTTGAGTGAGGCTACTGTACTATGCATAGCACGGTTTGGTCCGTGCTACAGCTCAATATTTGAATTTTCAAAATCCTAACAGTCGATTCGAGCCGTTCAACATGATTATAAAATGAATATGTACTTGCAAACCAAATTTTACAGTTTTTCGAACTTTTTTACTATTTTTTTAGATAAGTAGAAAATCACTTGATCTGAAAATTCTGGACCATGCAAAAGCAGTGATTTTCAACCTATCTAAAAAAATAGTAAAAAAATTCGAAAAACTGTAAAATTTGGTTTGCATGTACATATTCATTTTATAATCATGTTGAACGGTTCAGATCGACCGTTAGAATTTTGAAAACTCAAATATTGAGCCGTAGCACAGCTCAATCCGTGCTATGCATAGCACCGTAGCCTCACTCTATTTTTTTTATCCTGCAATTACCAATTCTCAAGAAGAAATTGTTACACGTATTATTGGTAATGAAATCCGATTGACCAAATTAGCAATATTTACAGTCAACAACAATAGACAAAAAAAAAAAAAAATCAACTTTTGCAAAACTTAAATCCTTCCACAATTTCATTCACGCAATCCGGTAAAGTGCGAGACACATTTTTTTCAAATTTACAAAATTTTGCAATATAAAAACTATCAAATAAAAGTATTCTAAAATAATGAAAATGAAATAAAAATATATTTGATTTTGGTCTTGGCTTGACCTATCTCTTACAGAGTATTATGAAAAAATATAGCAATCCAATAATTCTTAAAAAACACGGGCATCTAAAAATAATAATAATAATAATTTAAAGAAGATTATATGTAATTAACAAATTTATAGGATTTCAATGCAAATTATAGTATCTAAGCACAATTTATAGGATCATAATATATGGATGTTTGAGATTGCATGACATTCTACTTATAATTTTTTGGGCAGGCTGTGGTACAGTATGGCATTCGGTGGGACGCCATACCGTATATCTACCTTCTCATTTTTAGAAGTACCTTTCAACCTTTCTCATTTTTATTTTTGTTCATTTTTAAAAGTACCTTTCAATCTTTCTTATTTTTAATTTTTTTTTCTATTTATCATGAATAAAAATTTCGGGCTCCACCGACCGAATCAGCAACTTTAACTCAACAATTGGAGTAGAACTAGGGTGTTCCTAAGTTCACCAAGCCCTTTTGTGAACTCGACACTAAAACCTATCAGATTGGCTTCAAACGACGAATCCAAACCGTTTAAATCCTTCTACCTTACGAGTGATGCGTTTACATGCGAAAATTTAAAAATTTTAAATTAATTTTGTATAGAGTCAAGTGGTCAAAAGATGTTAAAAAAATGAATGCATTAAAATTAATTTATAAACCTTCTAATTTTGACCACTTGACTTTATACTAAATTAATTCGAAACTTTAAAATTTTCACATGTAGACGCATCACTCATAAGGTAGAAGGATTTTAACAGTTTGAATTTATCATTTGAACCCAATTCAATAGATTTTAGTGTTGAGTTCACAAAGAGATTTGGTGAACTTAGAAACACCCTAGTTCTACTCCAACACTTGCACTCCACTCTTTACACAGATGGAGCAGATGGCAGCATGGCGACCTCACAGACAGATCCCCATTCCCCACCAAATCGATTGTCTCTCGGCTCACCCCGATGCGGTACTCATCACTATACTCTCTCTGCTCCCCACTCACATCGCAGCTCGCACTTCCATTATCTCCCACCGCTACCGCCACTTCTGGAGGGCCTCCCCTTCCGTGGACCTCTCATTCACATATATTCCCTTCTTCATGCACTCATCCTACGTTGCCATGGCCGGACTGATACGAGATAAAGTCAACTTACATGGGCAGCATAGCCGAAAGGAGTTGGTGACTGCTCTAGAGCTCATTCTTGTTAGAGAAATAACCTGTTTGCTTTGCTGGAAAGGCCATAAATTGTAAAACTAGAATAGTACGTGATGACTGGGAGGAGCCTCTAGAAATACCTTTTAGAAGGAAAAGAGTGACATGACATCTCCTGTAAGATTAACTATGTTATCTCAAGAAATATACAGAACACAAATCTTAAATATTTTTCAAACTGCCAGAATAACAACAAATTGGCCTTGGGTAAACATGAACATTTATAATGAAATTGCTGACCATTGGAAACTGGAATAAAGATTTGATCAGCAAAAGGAAATAAGAAGTTTATTAAATTGATAGATAGATTCATTACTCAGTTAAAAAAAAAAAATTTATGATCAAATACAATAACTAAAAACAAAGATTAAAGCAGTGAACTTGTGAATTATAGATAGGTTGTACTCTTTGCTGATATTTTGTACCAAACTAGAACTAACGTGCAAGTCGTTGCAGACCAGTAAGTATGTCTCACTTCACAAATTAAACCTGTGGATAAGGCTCAATGATATGCAACTAGGTCTGTTCCAGAACCAGCATCTACCATACATTAAAGAAATTTCTCGCAATTTCTAACGATGAGTGGTTATTAGAATTTTTACAGGACAAAACTGAGTTATAATTGGCAATGCCCTCTATGCAGGTGGTCGGAGATTCAAAACTCGGATGGGGGAATCACCCTTTATGGATATTAAATAGTTGGGTGACTAGACCTTCAACCTTTACTTAAAAATAATTGAGTTATAATTAGTCAGCCATTTTCAAGGAGGTTCACACCAAAACCTCAAGCAACCCCATCAGTTTCATCTTTCTTGCACAGCGCATTTAGTCAAGCGGTTGAAGAGAGAAAAGACCGGGTTGTTTGAGGTTTTGGTGCAAACCAAGGCCGCGAAGAGCTGATTGAATCAATGAATGGAGGGTGGAGAGTTCTGAGCAGTCAACAGCTGATCGAGCAAGTCAAGGGCAGGAAACAACACAAACACCATGGTATTTCAATCTAATATGTTTTCTACTGCTGCATTCAGAAATAGAACATAATCAACACAGGATTTACCACAACAGGGAAGAATAGTGTATCAGAAAAAAAAATTGAAATCAACAAACGAGAAAATAAAACTAACCACTTGAAACCGGTAGAGACGAACGGTTAAAGAGAAAAGCAAGACCAGCAGTAGAAGAAAAGGAGACAAATCAAGCGAGAAATTGTGGCGAGGGGAAAGAAGAGAGGATTCAAATGCTGTACAAGTGGCTCAAGTTCTCTATGTTATTATACTGTACCTGAGCAAATTTGTATCATACAAGAGGGTTCAAATGCCTCGTACTTGTCATACCTCATCGTGTAAATTCTTGTACAATACCAAATTCTGTTTCTTGAATACCAACCCTCTGTACATTCTCGTGTTCTGCAATACAAAACATTGATTGGGTATAGTATAATACCAAACTTTGCTTCTTCCAGACTATGCTTGCTCAGGTACAGTATAATAACATAGAGAAAGTTTTAATTAAAAAAACTACAGCCTACTACAGGATTATATGAATAGCTGCCACTGAGTGCAGATACTGGCTATTGCACAATTGAGCCTAACAGGTCCGGTATTGTGTAAAACCACAAGAGTAATAAATAAATCAATAAGATTGCAAATAATTATTAAAAATTGCTTAAAAAACTTTTATCAGAAAGGAAATGGAAACTCCATTAAAAAAGAGAGTAGATAATAACTAACCAATACTTCACTTGATTTTTTTTAATGAAATCGGTAGATCTTCCAGACTTTTGCCAAAAATAATAATTAAATAATAACTAACCAGTACTTCAATCTATACAACATTAAAGAAAATAAGGAACCTGAAAAAACAACTACAAGTAAACAAGCAAAAGTGCCAAACTCCCTTTTCCAATTGTCCCCCTGCATCATAAGCAAGAACTTTTTACAAAAGAATTCCTAATATAAGAGAGTATGCAACTAATTAAGTCGGGCTTACAGCCCTTCTTGCTTCATTCTATTCACCAGGGACATAGCCTCATCCATTTTTCCATTCTCAGTGTATATATCAACCAATGCATCATAAATACCACAATCTGGTTGCAAATTGTTGAGCAACATCGAGTCGAGGACATTCATCACATCACTAAGATGCCATCAGTTGCATAGCCAAGAAGCAAACTTGTATATGGAAATATACTTGGTTTCAGACCTCTCTCAATCATCAAATCAAGCAACTTATGAGCCTCCTTGCTTTGACCTTGTTTGCAAAGTGAACTCATAAGTGCCCCATAAGTATATTAATTTGGCAAAAACCCTCGCTCAACCAACTCCCTGAAAACATTAAGTGCCTCTTTCCAGTAGCCTAACTTGGAAAGTCCATGTATCACACTAGTGTATGTAACAAGGTTTGGTGTTACACCTTTCCTAAGCATTACCTGAAAAAAATTCACGGCCCTCTCAATTTCACCATTCTTGTATAATCCATCTATAAGAGTGTTATAGGTCACAACGTCAGGCTCATGCCCTTTAGACATCATGTCATGTAGTAAATCCACAGCTTTCTTAGTTTCACCTTTCTTGCATAGTTCATTTATAAGAGTGTTATATGTCACGACATCAGGCTCAAACCCTTTCAAAATCATGTCAGATAGAAAACCCACAGCTTTCTCAGTTTCACCTTTTTTGCAGAGTCCATCTACAAGTGTATTATAGGTCACGACATCAGGATTAAACCCTTTAGAAATCATCTCATGCAGAAAATCCATGGCTTTCTTTGTTTCACCTTTCTTGTATAGTCCATCAATAAGAGTATTATAGGTTATAACGTTAGGTTTGAGCCCTTTAGAAATCAAGTCAGTTAGAAAACCAACAGCTTTCTCAATTTGACCATTCTTGCATAATCCATTTATAAGAGTGCTGTAGGTCACTACGTTAGGCTCGTGCCCTTTAGACATCATGTCATGTAGAAAATCTACAGCTTTCTCAATTTGACCATTCTTGCATAGTCCATCTATAAGAGTGCTGTAGGTCACTATGTTAGGCTCGTTCCCTTTAGACATTATGTCATGTAGAAAATTTACAGCTTTCTCAATTTGACCATTCTTGCATAGTCCATCTATAAGAGTGCTGTAGGTCACTACGTTAGGCTCGTGCCCTTCATACATCATGTCATGTAGAAAATCTACAGCTTTCTCAATTTGACCATTCTTGCATAATCCATCTATAAGAGTGTTGTAGGTCACTACGTCAGGCTCGTGCCCTTTAGACATCATGTCATGTAGAAAATCTACAGCTTTCTCAATTTCACCATTCTGGCATAATCCACGTATAAGAGTGGTATAGGTCACTACATCAGGCTCAAACCCTCTGGAAATCATGTCATGTAAACAATCCATGGCTTTATCAATTTGACCATTCTTACATAGTCCATTTATAAGAGTGCTATAGGTCACGACATTAGGCTTAAACCCTTTAGAAATCATCTCATGCAGAAAATCCATGGCTTTCTTAGTTTCACCTTTCTTGCATAGTCCATCAATAAGAGTATTATAGGTTATAACGTTAGGTTTGAGCCCTTTAGAAATCAAGTCAGTTAGAAAACCCACAGCTTTCTCAATTTGACCATTCTTGCATAATCCATTTATAAGAGTGCTGTAGGTCACTACGTTAGGCTCATGCCCTTTAGACATCATGTCATGTAGAAAATCCACTGCTTTCTCAATTTGACCATTCTTGCATAGTCCATCTATAAGAGTGTTGTAGGTCACTACGTTAGGCTCGTGCCCTTTAGACATCATGTCATGTAGAAAATCTACAGCTTTCTCAATTTGACCATTCTTGCATAGTCCATCTATAAGAGTGCTGTAGGTCACTACATTAGGCTCGTGCCCTTTAGTCATCATGTCATGTAGAAAATGTACAGCTTTCTCAATTTGACCATTCTTGCATAATCCATCTATAAGAGTGCTGTAGGTCACTACGTTAGGCTCGTGCCCTTTAAACATCATGTCATGTAGAAAATCTACAGCTTTCTCAATTTGACCATTCTTGCATAATCCATCTATGAGAGTGCTGTAGGTCACTACGTTAGGCTCATGCCCTTTAGACATCATGTCATGTAGAAAATCTACAGCTTTCTCAATTTCACCATTCTTGCATAATCCACATATAAGAGTGGTATAGGTCACTACGTTAGGCTCAAACCCTTTGGAAATCATGTCATGTAAACAATCCATGGCTTTATCAATTTGACCATTCTTACATAGTCCATTTATAAGAGTGCTATAGGTCACGACATCCGGCTTGTGCCTTTTAAACTTCATGTCATGTAGAAATTCCATGGCCTTATCAATTTCACCTTTCTTGCACAGCCCATCTATAATAATGTTAAACGAGACAACATCGGGTACACATCCCCTCTTAGGCATTTTATCGAGCACTATAACTGCGGCCTCATCAATTCTATCCTCCTAACATAGGCTTTTGAGTATCGGATTGAAGACCACGGCATTAGTTTTGCGACCCTCTTTGAAAAACAATCCCAGAAAACCAAACAATAATCCAACCTGATTCATTCTGGCACAACAGGTCATCAATATAACATATGTATATTTATCGGGACTGATTCCTTCAGCTTGGGTCAAGCGGTTGAAGAGGGAAAATATGATGTTGTTTGAGGTTCTGAGGCGAACCAAGGCGGTAAAGAGTTGATTGAATTGATGGATAGATGGAGGGTTCTGGGCAGCCAACAGCTAGTTGAACTGGTGTAGCGCCTCTTGGGTAGAAATGGCATCTGACTTCGAGTGCCGCCTTGTCCGAGCCTTTTGCTGCTTCCCCTTCCCAAAAAGGTTGCGAACATTGGTGTTGCTGGAATAATTTGTACGAGACGGTGAATTTGGTTTGTTGGTGATGTTGTTTGATCGAGATTTGGATTGGGGGGGAGGCGTGGCGGACAAGACAGATGCCTCGGCGACAAGCTAACGGGGATGGGGATGGGAATCGGGATTGGGATTGGGAAGTTGAAGGTGAATGTGAAGAGAAGGGGGCAAGAGACGACACACACATCATTGTATTCTACTATTGCATTCAGAAAAATAGACATAATCGACAGAGGATTTACCACAACTGGGAAGAAAGGAGACATAGATAGAAAGGGAGAATAAAACAAACCTCTTGAAGCCCAGCAAGAATATCCGACCGGAGAAAGAGAAAAGCGAAAAGCGAGACCGGAGGTAGAAGATAAGGAGATGAATCAAGTGTGATAGATGGAGGATGTTGCCTCACTGGAGAGGAGTTTTCATTTTATTACATTTTTTAAGTGGGCTTGGGACTTGGGCCACACAAGTTAAAATTATTTTGTTCTGATTTCTCAGTTTATTTCATTTCCTAAATTATTTTGTTCTGATTTCTGCACTGGTAAGTAATAACAAAATGTTTCTTATTTAAGATATAAGAGTATAAGACATTTGATGATATGCTCCACATCACAACAATAAAAATACCGATCGTCGCTTAAATTATACATTTTCTTAACGAATTAACAAATTTAATTATTTGGAAAGTGAAGTTCTTGCATTTTGGACTTGCTTCTATGAAATTAGGCCCAATGATATTAACAAAGTCTTCAAAATTTAAAAAGCCCAGACGAGAAGGAAACGCTCTGTCCGGTTTCTAGTAGTTCCGACTGTTTAGTTAGTCCCACATGCAAAGAACAAAAGTGCTGAGCGCGCAGGGTATCTATAAAAGGAGCTGCGGGTGCAACGTTTTGAAGTACTTACCTGGACGGGGTCAATGAACGATCAAGAAGGTTCATGGCCTAGGCTAGTGGCCCACATTGCACATGGTGGGAGTGCTGGCTTACCATCTGCCCAAGTGGCAGAGTGGACGTCGTAATTTGTTTCTGAGGGGGTACGCGTTCGCGCGGCCCCTGCCATTTCTTAATTCAACTTTGAAATACCTGTTTTGTTTTGTATTCCGTGTCTATTCATGCTGCAACTGCATCTAATTTAACATTATTGCAGCGCCAGTAGTTAATGACTCCCATGGGTCAATTCAACAAAATATAAGATCAGGGGTTGAATTGAACCTATGCAGAAGTTCAGGGTTCAATTCCGAACTTTTTTTTAGAAAAACCAAATAAAACAGATGCAAAAATATATAATAAAAACATTAATAATAAACAAAAGGAGTTTTGAAAGTACATATCGAAACAACACACGGAAGACCACAGGTAATCATCCTTGCCGCAAAAAATCCTAATTGCTCTCTCCAAAGAAATTCTAGCAACACTAAATTAAAAAACCAAGCAAGAAGGGGAATAGTGGTTCCGTTGCGCTGTGCTCTTTGTAACAACTGCGGTTTAGAAACAGCGATCCATTTACTTTTCAAATGTCGGTATGCTACCAGGGTGTGGTTGGAAATGGCAAGGATTATGCGTAGAAAGATCATGAAACTTGCACCATCGGTTCAATACATGTGGGATCAATCGTGGAATATGGTGCTTGCAGCACCAAGGAGAAACTGAGGTTGTAGGGCACTGTTCAGTGCTAGAGAGTAGGGCCCATTATGGGGGGATTGTTTATGGTCAATTCTTGACTATTGATGTAATGACACTTTTTATTTATAATCAATCAACTTGTCAGCCGCTGACAAGCTTTAAAAAAAAAAAAAAAAAAAAAATTAAAACTTGCAAAGTTATGCACCTCATGAACCAGCTTCGGTGGTTCCAGAGCAGAGAAATGATGGAGTAATGTGACAACGGCACCAAAGTTGTGCTCGTGAAGACACATAATAGTCACATCCAAGTGCTTTAGATTAGAAAATTTCGGCAGGTCTTTGCCTGGTTCCAACAAGATAGGAAATGGACACATCTCATCCTGTAGGAATCACACAAAAATTAAAACAACAATTCTACCCAATTTTACCTTAATAAGGCAAAATAATCATATTTATATCAGATGCGTAATAGATGTTCTAACTGGCATAGCAACAGCAGCTAACTGATAGGTTCAGACAGAAATTTTAGACCTCTGTCATGCCAGAACACGCTGCCCACTCAAACCTTGTACTAATTCCCAAAGTGCCGAATCCAACTCAGGTCACAGAGTTTAGACCAATAAGCGTTTGCAACTTTCTGTATAAAGTCATATCAAAGCTGTTTGCAAGGAAAAATGCAACCCTGGATGAGTTACAAAATTTCTTCTAGCCAATCGGCTTTCGTTTCGGGTCGCAGTATCTCCGATAATGTGAATCTCCTCCGGGAAATCCTGCATTCCTTCAGACACACGTGGAACTTTCAGTCTGAAGGTAAGTTCTCTTACACATCCTGAAACACACGTGGAACTTTCAGGCGATACATGAGCTATTTGTGTACTCGGTTGCACTTCACATTACCACAACTGAGCATTTAAGGCCGGTACCACCACCGGCGTCAGAACGCTTGCCGTTTACCTTCGCTAGAGATGGGAACTTCACTGTCAAAAGAGCATACCAACTGATAAATGTGTATAATCAGGAGTATATGTGCTATGTTTGGTGGATTGTGGGACCCTACGGGGCAAGCCGGGGTTGATTGCACGGGTGGGATAGAAGGGGATTTTCATTTCCAAATTTTGTAATACTGGAACAAATGTAAGAAGGCCTACATTAATGTGTAAACAAGAATGAGAAAGGTGGGACCGCACCGCAACAGTGCCAAAAAGCAAGGAGAGTGGTAAATACTGGTACACTGTTAATGACCGAATTACCCCTGACCAGTTTCTGTTAGTTTGAATAGCAGGCTCTTTCCTGCCCAGGAAGTCCACCGGGTACCAGTTGTAATCAAGCAAGTTTACTGGGAGAACATCACACTATGAATGGATCTGTACCAGCACAATTCAAGCTACTAGCTACTGGTACAGTGCCGATTCCTCTCCTGCTGGTGAGTAGCTGATTGATATGCAAGCTGCTGGTACCAGTCACAAAAGGTTGCTTTTATATTGATGATAATTTAGACCTTTAAAAGCTAAAAGGAACTTTCCTAAAACAAATAAAAAAATAAAAATAAAAAAAGGAACAAAATTTACTCAACCCTTTACCAGCTAGCTCGTTAACTATTCCATTAAAAATGAAATGATTTAGGGTACCACTGTAGGTTACATAAGAAACTTTTCAACTAAATCAAAGTTCTGTTAGAGAGAACTGTAAAAAAGAAAGTCTAAATTAGTTTGAAAAGGTATATTGCTTCAAAAAAAAAAAGGTTTGTAGAGAAGTGTATTAATGTATAGATAAGCCGTTGGTCTTATAGATTTAATATATATGAAGCTAAGTCTAATTTAATTGTCATTTGAAAAATCATTTTTCGTGTGTATGATATGATTGAAACAAAAATCACATTTCAAATATCTACTTTCAAAAGTGCAAGTTATTTTTATGGTTGTAACCAAAGATTTAAATAGCGTTTATCGCGTCATTTTGATACAAATGAGTAACAACAAAGGCCAAAATAATTAAAAAATAGTTAAAAAAAATCTAAAGGGACATATGTGGCTTTTCATTGGATGAAAATTTTGGATGACAAAGCAACATAGCTAAAGCAATGCTTGACAAAATAAAGTGCACAAGATGTTGACTTCATGAATACTACTTATACTTAAAAATATATATATAAAAAAAAGAAAAAGAAAACGAAAGGCTCTATAGTCTATACGGATATAATATTTTGTTTAAAAGGCTTTTAAGGTCGCCAAAAAACTTTATTAGGTATTTGGGTACATATATTTTAATACGTGTAATATGTCTCAAAATATTGAGGCGTGTGCTTGGGGGATTTTAACATATAATTCAACTTAAAGTATGGTGAGCACAAATTTTCGTAATTTTTAATTTCATTTATAAATAAATAAAACGAAAAATATTCACGAGTCCCTATAATAAAATAATAGTTTAATCATGCGTGGCATCACCTAAAAGCGATCAGAAATATTATTTAATCATACCATCCCATTAAATCTTAACACGATGCATCAATTATTCTATTTTAAAATCTCAGGTTGTAGCCCATTTTTGTTTCATCCTTTTCAAACTACGTGGTTGTCACCTCTTTCTTGCTCTCCTTGCATTTTTATAAATGCATAGCACAAACAAGAGAGATAATAAAAAAGAATAGAGAGAGAGAGAGAGAGATAAGAAATGGATGCGTTGGAGGGAAGATGGTTTGGCATGGCAAATGTAGAGTTGGTTTCTTTTGGTTTCAATAATGATGCCAATATGGTATCTCCAAGCAATGGAAATGTACTTTCCATTTCAGAGTATATCTCACAATTAGGTACACTATTCTTCTCTCTCTCACTTTTTTTTTTTTCTGAAATTTTGCATTTGAAATCCAAAATTGCTTATATTTTTATCAAAACAAGTATCCCAATTGCAATCAAACGTAAATTGGTTGGATTTCACTAGGTGTAATCATTGAATATTTTTTCAGAAGAAAGACAGTTGTATCATGCTTTTGCATATACAATCTCAAAATTTTAAGAGGGATGCTTCTATGGGCATAAGGACCTATTTGTAAAATGAGCATATTTTTATTTTCAAAGTTCAAACAGTCGATCCGACCGTTCAACATTATTTCCATATTAGAATGTACTTGGAGGTCAAATTTTACATTTTTCTGAATTTTTTTACTATTTATTAAGTATTTTACAAAACTAGTCAAATTCAGACCATTGAATTTTGTACCCATCTTAATAAATAGTAAAAAATTCAAAAAAATGTAAAATTTGACCTCCAAGTACATTGTAATATGGAGAAAATGTTGAACGGTCGGATCGACTGTTTGAACTTTGAAAATAAAAATATGCTCATTTTACAAATAGGTCCTTATGCCCATAGAAGAATTTGCCAAATTTTAATATGTTTTTTTAGTCCCGTGCTAAAGAATTGTTCTCATACAGGTCAGAATATTCAGTTTACTCCCTTTAATTTATTGAATTTTATTTTTTTAGACTAAAAAGAATGTTTTTATAACTCTTACAAATATTCCCTTTTGCTATTGTGATAATCTGCAGCTCATCATGTAATTTCAGGAATATGTCTCTTAATCATTTAAAAAAAATACAGTTTAACGGTATCATTTTTTTCTACCAACTAAAGATACCATATTTTTCTACCTGAATACATACTAAAATTTAAGAGCAATATGCAGATGTAGCTGCGGCGAGAAGGATCAATAGCATGAATTAGAGATTGATGGAGTTGGAGATGCAAATGCAATTGCTAGAAACAGAGATCTGTAAAGTAAATGGTCCTTATTACTTGTGAAAACAGAGATTTTGTGATTTTCATTATCTCTTGTTAATTGTGGATTTCTTGCAGATGGGACATATATTTTGTACTTATTTAAAAAAAAAAAAGAACATATATTTTGTATCAGTCCCTAATTTTCTCAGAAATGCTGTCTATAACCCTTCTTATTGAAAAAAAAAAAAGGTGAACTTGGTGGACATGGAAAGAAAGATTACTGGTCTCGCTCATGTTTCATTTTCAAGTCACCTTAGGCGTTAATTTGGTATAAAAATATGTTGTTTTAACTACATACGACACACAGACAATAGAATCAAAATATCACTACATGAAGTCAAAACTGCGGTATCGCTATCTTTATCCTCAATTTGAGTGAATAAGGAGCTCAAATAAGAAAACGATAACATCAAAAAAATGAAAGGGAAAAATAAACACAAATAATAAGCCTGCCACGATTGTCAGTTAACTTGTAATGGCAGAATGAGCCGCACTGTTGCATACGCACAAAATCAATGAAATTGGGCCTTAATGAAACCATAGATTTATTGAGAAAAGATAATAACAGGAACAAGAAACAACTTGAATTAACAACAGCTTCAACGGATTTTAAATCTTTTGTTTTGGCATGCATAATGGAGCGGGAGCAAAAAATTCGTTCGACCAATTCTTTCAAATGTTTTATGTGAATCTTACTAGGTTAGTTTAGCTTAGCATTTGATCCGAGAAAACCATTTTAACGTTTCACAGTTTGTTCACATTCCATACAAAACTAATAATGACTGAAAGAAAGCATTGTGGCCTTTATCTGCAGTGCAGTGCCAAACTATAAAATAAAAATATATTGTAATAACACTTGAAAGAAAGCAGATATGAATAAGGTAAAATTAGGTCGCTGATATTATCCTCACATGAGAAAAGAGAGGTAGCACAGTTCGATTCTGCCTCATGACTTCATGACTTCACAGCTTCTACGAAAATTTTCAAAAAAAAAAAAGGGGATATTATCCACACATACGTGCACCAACAAACGACTTCAATATTTTCTAACTATAAGAATATCAAAATGCACAATTTAAATTTTTTATCATGCTAATTTTAAGTACATAAAGTCTGATTGTTATAGTACCGCATTACAAAAGTTAAAGCTCTGCAGAGTATCTTATTATCACCGTATATAAAATAAAAGAACAATAGAAAGACCAGAAATGTGATCTTATTAATTATAACAGGACACGAACTGACACGCAAAGCTGCCTGTTTTGTGTGAGGTTATAACACACATGTACTAGCAAAAAAAGAAAAAGAAATATGTAGATAGATCGGGGGGTTATGCATCATATGTTAGACATGTACAATCTACTGTAACGAACTACAAGTATAGTTCCCAACAGAGTTATTATTATGCTAAAAATCGAAGAAAAGAAACAAAAGTAGAAAACTCAGCACAACTTCACGACTAACTAAAGCTGACCGACCATACAATAACCAATAAAAATGTATATAAATGTTGAGAATTCATTCAAGTATTTTACAACAGGCCCTTGTACAAACCTCTCCTAATGACAAAACTATCTGGCGGCTGGCATTCTTCTAACCATGTCATTCTGAAGCCTCTACGCCACTCGGCAAAGCACCTACAAAATGAATTTAGTCATGCCTAAAATTTATGCAAAGCTTGAATTTTTTTCCAATAAAAATTGTGATCTTTCAACATGTGGTGGCCCAAGCAGAGCATAAATCCGACTGAGTGAGGCTACGTATGACAGCGCGGATTGGTCTGTACTATGGATGAATATTTTTGTTTCAAAGCCCAAATAGTCGATCTGAACCGTTCAACATGATTCGTACGAACATGTACTTCGAGTTTACATTTTTTAGAATCTTTTTAATATTTCATTTTTTTTAGGTAGGTAAAAAATCATTATTTTTGAATGGTCTAGAATCTTTAGATAAAGTGATATTCTACCTATCT